>JAQFXV010001373.1:0-13847 GCA_034694065.1 Camisia spinifer | reverse complement strand
GATAATTGAATAAAATACAAACCTTATTAGCATTGGATGAGATATTCTTAGAAACAAAGTCTTCAAAATAGCTGCTCAATGGTATTCCGTGAACAGTTACCAATGCCTCCTGTTTTAATAGAGTACTATTCGGTTCAGTTGGATGTGGACTATAAGTCAATTTCTCTACTATTGACAGTTCATTACAAAATGATAACTAAATGAAGAGAAAAATAATTATGAATTGAATGTGAATAAAATGAATAGAAAGTAATACATTTTTAGATAGAAGAGTCATTGTTTTAGAATTAGGATCAATTTCGGAGTGTTCTGAAGCAAAACATGTTCTATCGGTGCCTAATATTGTTGTGGCCCAATTCGGAAAACCCCACTCACAGCTTATTAGTCTATGTGTTCGCATAACACCATTCTTTCCTATGTTACGATCGATTACATCAATGCCAACCACTGCCGGATTCATTGGATTCGGATATTTTCGCCAAACGGCTTGAACTACAGTATCCCACGGGTGGCTATTTATCATAATTCACATCATTTATGTCTTATTCAACATCTATTACAACTTTTATCATTCAAATCACATTTTATTGTTAACATATTTCTAATCATTATTTAATAACTATTAATAAATTAAACAATTAATTGATAAATTAATTTAATGAACACTTACGCAAAAGTATGTTCTGAAGTCCAGATCTTCATTGGTTTTATTGAATTGAACACTAAATTGAATATAAGAGTGAAATGAGGTTAACCTTGAAAACCACCTCTAATTGCGATTCACTTTCAAATGTTAGACAACTTATAATATCAAATATATACTAATATTGTAGAAAGTTTTGGCATCACTCTTATTATGAGGAAATACTCACAAGTCTGTAATGACGTAATAATAATAACAATACAAAGGTATTAAAGCTGTAATTTAATTAAGTCTAGCTTTAAGTTAATACTAGTTTTCAGCTCTGGTTTACACGAGTTGTGACTAAACTATTGATAATACACTTTTACTTTACTATTAATACATTCCTTCACTCATACATTTTAAGTTCATTTCATAACTTAAAATAAATAGATTATTGATATTATAGATATTTTCAACAAAAAGTTATGAATTAATCAAAAGTTTGGCCCAATTATTAAAATATTGATAAAAATTATTCATTAATTCATTTCAAGTAAAACTCACCGAAATGTCAATAAAATGAATATAAATAATGATAATCACAATTTAAATATAATTTAAAGTAAAATTATTTATTATATTAGTTAATAATTATCTCAAATATTGATTTATAAATATATTTGAGTTTAATTTTGGGCTAAATTTTAGAAAAATAATCCAAAATGTGATGAAATGATGAAATAAAGGTTAGTTTTATAGCATTGGTTGGTTTGAGTGTCGACTCAATACTGCCCTACTTTTAAGTATTAAGTTTATAAGCTTTTTCATATACGAAACTCAATCAATATATAGTGTGAAAAAGTATCAAAATAACAATACTTTAACAAGTGATCCTATTTATTATTTATTAAACTTAAAATTAAAACACATTAATTTAAAGTAAAAGTTCAAATCAAAATGAATGAAATTCAGTTTATTTAATCAATTAAAATAAGTTTGAATAAAAATGAAGGCATTAATTAAATAAATACTATTTGAGTCAAACTAATAATTGCCTGAAAAGCCGCTCTTTTTTGATGACGTAAAACATGAGAGTATATAATACAGACATTTATGCAGAAAAGGGAGAATCATTTCATTCAATTTATTATAATAAAAATACACTAATACTCGATATTTTAATAAAAGGATTATTATAAGTGATCATTAAATAGACGTAATTTATAGTTAATTTAATTGACTTATAAAAGATCGCATTCTATTATAAGTAATAATTGAGTAATAAAATAATAGAAATAAGAATTTTGTGAAAAACAATAGTATTTGTAAATTAAGTTGAAAGTAAAAATAGTTGAATATGTCTGGTATAGCATTGGGTCGTTTAGCAGAAGAGCGTAAATCATGGCGTAAAGACCATCCGTTTGGGTTTATCGCAAAGCCGACGAAGAATGCTGACGACTCACTAAATCTGATGTATAACTAATATATTGATGATATTTATAATTAAATGTATTGAAATATAATTAGGAATTGGGAATGTGCTATACCTGGCAAAAAAGGTACACAATGGGAAGGAGGACTTTACAAGTTGAGAATGATATTCAAAGATGATTACCCATCAAGTCCTCCAAAATGCAAATTCGAACCGCCATTATTTCATCCAAATGTAAGACATTATACTCATTATTATTATTATAATTATAAATGTATCAAAAGGTGTATCCGTCGGGAACTGTTTGTCTTTCATTACTTGATGAGGAGAAGGACTGGCGTCCGGCCATTACTATCAAACAGATATTGGTTGGAATTCAGGATTTGTTAAATGAGCCCAATATTAAAGATCCCGCACAGGCGGAGGCGTATACTATCTATTGTCAAAATCGATCAGAATATGAGAAACGAGTTCGCGCTCAGGCGAAGGCTATGGCATCACAAGACACATAAATTATAATTAAACACATTTTATGTCAACTGAAAATCAATTATTTATGATAACAAATAATCTCTTTCTCAGTTGTCTTTCTTATTATATGTTAATCTGTGTAATGAATAATTATTTTCAAAAACAAATTCTTTGTGTAATTCATAGATTCTTAAGATTATAATCAGTATTCATTAAATGCTAAACTAATTTCACTGTAATTTTATTATTATTTAATGTTTTCATTACAATCCATAATCTGATAATTAAATAATTTTTTACTTAATCAAAAGAATTGTGTTTTATTTTCTTATTAAATGTATTGAAATAAAAGTAATTTTAAGTTGTAGTAAAACATAATAACATTTAATGAATTGAATCATAAGTTGTATGTTGTGGTCAAGCAATGTGATTAAATTAAGTTCGAAAATCTCATAAATATTATGATTGTTCATTTTTGAACATGAATTTAAGTCACAGTACGAAAGAATAGTCTCAACTATTAGAATAAATAAAATAATTTCGAAATAGATTGAGACAAATGTTTAGTAAACTATTAGAATGAGATTTAGAATATATTACTATATTGTTAAGAAAGAGGTTTAAAAAATAGTATTTAATTGTTTTGAGTTATAGGAACCACTCATTCATTATAAGACAACACTTTTCTGTGACTGTTACTAAAGTTATGTCAAACCATTTATGCCCAACAGTTTTAATATGGATAAAAAAGTCAGGCGGGTTCGGGTTCAGGATTTTCAGCTTTTTTACAGAATCTACAATAGATTCACGATTTTGAATAAATGTTATAATAATGGGCTGTGGTCTACTTGAGGCTCTGTTTACAGTTGCCATGTTACATAGTTACAAACAAATAACTCTTTTATTATTCAAATTCCACTTTAAAGGTTAGGTTAGTTAGGTTAGATAAAGCGGAATTGCGCGCGGAGCGCGCTAGGCTTAATTTCAAACACTTTTCAAGTTCAATAATTGTTAAATGATGATTAAAAACATTATAATCAAATAAGTGTGCACCTTAGCAATGACGATAGCAACTGTACAGAGCCTCAAGTAAAACAGTACCTAATAATGTTCAATAATAATAACAAGAGATGGCATTAGACTTATCATAAATCAAAATCAAGTCATTACATAACCAATTATTTATCTTTGAGTTATATATTAAATATTTTCATTCATTTTTAAGATTTTAAACAAATAAATCATTTTTTCAATTATTTGTTCATTTTATTTGTTATTTTGTTGATAAATATTAATGATTAAAATAGTGTTAAACTTAAAATGAGTGTAAATCTGATAGGAGTGACAGCAATGGGAGGTTTGCCTCTATTCTCAAGACATGTCTCTATTGATAATAATATTAATACTAAAAGTAAGTCATCATTAAATTCATTGACATCTTCTTCAGTTCAATTAGAAGAGAAAGCATCGAAAATAGAAGAATCTAAAGAAGAGTCTGAAGTGAATGACGATAATAATGATAATGAGATATCATTCTCAAGACTGGCGGCTCTGAATGGTGTGAATCTATTTTCGCGTTTAAATGATTGTAATTTATTGTTTTGTTCGACAAAAGACTCACAAATTCGTTGGAAAGTATTTAAAGGAAGTGTTGTTCTCATTGTTATTGTTAAAAACATATCAGACTTGACACAAAAGCATTTATTAATATTTTTGGACATCATTTTCGACTCATTAGTACTCAAGTGTGGTCTCAAAGACATCACGAGTCAGAACATCGAACGACTCAAACGATGTCTTCGACTCTCATATCGATTAATCGATTATTTATTAAATTGTTTGATATCTAATAGTTTATTAAGAATGCCATTAATAACAAATACAATCGAATATTCAATTATAGGTTATTCTGAATTGATGTCATCATTAGTAGAATCTGCGGCTCAAATGGCTTCGAGTTCTTTCTGTTCGATATTTATAAATAAGAAGTTAATCACTGCGAGTAAGTGTTGGTGGACTCGATTGAGCTCTTCTAAAGACGCTTTACTTATCACTAATTTAGTCAATTCGATGACTGACACAGATTTGTTGCAAACCATAGAAATACCGGTTTATTTACCCGACAATTGTCCGACTTCTTTGACTCGATTAGTTATATCACAACTTAATAAAGGAGTTGTTTTATGCCTTTTATGTGCAGAAAATCCAACTCTGGATCTGATTGAAAGTGAGATAATCGTGCCTTTAATTGATTCTAAGATTCATATCGAAAAGTTTTCCAAATATTTGAAAAACGAATTTCAAATGCCTTTTCCTATCAATGAAAATATAATCGGATTTATCATTATTCGAAAGGATCTCAAAATATTCAGTACTTTTGGCAGATTAGACGACAAATTGAATTGTTTGTTACAATTGATTGACACTCAAAATATTGATAATTTTGAATCTTATTTAGTAAATGAGAGCTCAAAATGTTATCATATTTGTAATGAAAATTCTCAAATCTATGTTTTGTTTCGTTTCAATATATCTTTAGGTGAAATGCGTTCAATTGCTAACAAAACTTTGAATTTACTCATTAAAGACAAACATATCTGGCCTTAACATAAGTTATAGTTTTTCATAAATGTATTGTTTGCAAAACGCAGTCATAAATAGTTGCAAATTCGCAATGATTTATGAGACAAATAATGACAATAAATTTCTAAGTAATGATTCGGTTCTCATATCAATAGAATATTTTATATAAACTTTAATTGTGAATAAAGTTCTATATTTAAAACATTATTAATTTGAAAAAATTAAATTATATTTATTAAAGTATTTGCTTTAATAAAAGATGAAATAAAAGAATTATTGAATACAAAATGTTGAACATCATAATTATAAATTATTAACTTTTGAACTTTTACAGCATAGCTTTGAAGCAATAAATTTCAATACAGGACTGAGTTAATGGTTTTTTCTACGATTGTAGTGTTTCTTAATGCGTATTTTACACGAAACGGATTCAACTATTTTGATTCTAAGCTTTTCTTATGACTGGTGCCAAATAATAAATGATTATGTAATTGCCCTGGACTTCAACTCTTGCAAAGTGTTTTAGGAATAATAGATTCTAGAAATATGAGGACTAAGTATAAGAATAGTAATTATTGAAGTGGAGAGAGTTTTTTGTTGGCCAGTGGTGTCCCCGAGGGGTTCGTCTGGCACTGGATGGTCAGAGGCCAGTACAAGAGCAGGTGCAGACGCGTGCATTCCAAATAATCATAGATTGAACGGAAGCTTGTCATGGAAAAAATGAACGCTTTTTACAAATTTTTAATTCGACAGTTGGAAAGCGCTTTATTTCGCGTCAGGTTTTCTTCATTGAATGGCAAATGTTTAGTGTTATAAATATTCTAACTATAGATTGTAAGCTAAATTGCATTTTATTATTTTACAGCTATAGCTTTTCTACTTTGTTAGCACGTAATACTAGTATTAAAGACAAACAAATTGCACTTTCAAGGACTTTGTCTCATATTTAGTGGTTTTACAAACGATTCTTTTTTGAGTAAAAGTTAAATATGCGATAAAACACTCTCTTCTTTTGCAATAATTTCTATAATAATCTTTTGTAGAAATTATCGTCAATAAAATCAATAAAGCAGGTGTAGTGTAACTAGTTTTTGATGTTAGAATTTTATGGACTAGAAAATAATATGCATTTATTTTTTAATGCCTAATTCATTCACACACACCTGCTTTCATGTTTTCCAAAGCATTTTTAAAAGACAAAAAACATTCTGAAAAATGTCGTATAGAGTAATTGAATTGGAAAGAATTCTACTCTTAGTTCTACATGAAGTATGTATTTGTGAAGAATATTAAACAGTCTGAAACACCTTAATAATTTACATAATCATGTAATAATTTGCTAGTTCTCAGTATACGTTTGCAGAAAATAATGCTAACTTTACATTTATCTTTCATTATCTTTATACTAGTATAATAACTATTTGGGTGCACTTGTCTGAGAATCTTATCCTATGATTTGTCAAATTCATCTTAAACTTGTTTATCATATGATATTGAGATATTTTATCATTCAATGATAGATGTATTTAACGAAAAGTATTAATTTATTGTATTCTTGTTTTTTTATCAGATCATCAGTTAAAGAAAATTCAATGTTTTCCTTTTGATAGAAATTGAATTGTAGTTTTGAAGAAATGTTGATCTTTTAGTAGGTCTTCTCTAATTAGTTCTGATATATTAATTGTTTTCCTGCATTTGTTGGTTGTTTAGAAGTTGGTCACAATTAAATAGCAAAAAATGACAAAACAAAGAGTCTCTTTTGGCAATTAAAGTTAGGAAAACACTTGATATTATGTAGAAATCCTGCTGTAGAGCGTTGAAAATTTCCTTGACCTGTAAAATTTAGTAAAACTAAAGGCAGGTGTAGTACAATAGAGAGACGCAAACAACATGCTGCCCAAACTTCACTCAAAATGTTAGCCAAACTGTTAATATATGATTCCGGTTATAAATGCACTCTACAGAGTATATTAAAGAAATATTAGTTATTATACATGCATAAGTGAAACGCTTGTCATGAAGTCATGCTTAACCACGTGTGGTTGGCGTGTGTCAAGTTTTAAATGCCTTTTGGGCTTTATTTCCTTTCCGTAAAAAGGCATTACACCAAAACACGAGTACAGATAAGTGCAGTTATAAGGCTTCCTCCAAGAATCTAAAATTAACCATTTAACATAATGTGCAGCTTTGTTATTCATCGAAACCTACTACTAGTCAGAGAAAGTATGAGGTTGTTGTCTGCCTTACGGTAAAAAAACAAGTAAACAAGCCATCCATCTGTTGTAAAATGTTGAGCCGCGAAATGCTCTTTTTCGTTAAATTGCTGCATGAATTTGAATTAGAAACTGTGAAACTTGTTGATTAATCAACCATTGAAAACAGTTATCAGTTTGAGGATTGGGCACAAGTTAACCATCTGCTGTCAAATTATTATCTTCACATTTCAAACCTGTTACACCTCTTTTCTCAAAATATCATTTAATTGCCTCAAACCTTAAAATTATTATCTCAATGTAATACTTAATTTAATCGTTGCGTCAAAGGTTTATCTCTTTCTACAATAATTACAAAGCCTAAGATTTTGGAGTTCCCCTTCTTTTATCTATAGAGTTAACAAATTCTCCATAAATTCATCAAATAATCATTATTAGGATTACGATTCTTTTTAATTTAAGTTTTATCATTTCAATCTCACTAGACTGATAAAAGTGAATAACATGCTATCATTAAAATAACAAGTCAAATAATCACCATTGTAGGAAAATCAATTAGTAAAGTATTTAATGAAACAAATTAATTTCAAACTTGCTTCATATATTCAAATTAATTTACTTTCATAGTGATTCTTCAATGCCTTATTAACTAAGTCGAAAAGTAATCTGAATTTATTGGACTAAATTACTATTTTTCATAACCAAACAAACTTCGTCTTTTAATAAAATCATAAGAATCTATTCAATTTATTCTAGAAAAGTTTCAGCTTGAAATGTTTATCAGTAAAGTTTTGGAATTAACTATTAATATTACCCTCTTTGTTGAATACAATGTAAACATATGTCAATTGTGTGTCAAACAAATGTCAACATATTTATTAAAATGAAAAGAATAAAGTTAATTGAACTACATTTTAAAAGCCGATACATAAGTATCCCCAAAAAATTGTTGATAAATAAATCCCTGTCTTACTAAACAAAGCTGTATTTGAATTGAATTGATTCTTTTTATCAAAGTTATCAAGTTATCAAGTCTACTAAACAAGTTTAGAAATAATTATCTGTTTTATTTAATTAGTTTGATATCCTTTGCTTCATTATCAAAAATTATTTCAAAATATAATAAATTGTATTATGTAGTCATTTAAATTGATTCTCATTTGAATTCAATCGAATTTCGAAATCGGTTTCTCTCATTTTAGTTGGTTGGTTTTTGATCAAAATCAGCATTTATGAGTAGTTTTGGTTATAGAGTCCGAATATGAAAGAACCTTATCTGCGAAACTTGAATTTTGTCAGTTATTTGACTTGAGTGTTTCGAAATATATTCTTTGAAACAGCAACGAAATAGAAAACGACTCTTACATTTAATTTATTGTGAGGCATTATATTCCACAAGTTCACACTTTATAGAGCATTGAATATAGAATTTAAAATGAAAATTCATCACAATTTTTTTGTCAGCTAATACTTCAATTTTATGCCTATATAAATCAACATAATTTTACTAAACACTGACTTAACACATGTCTAACCAAACTTATGTTTAAGAATAATTTTGGGCGAGAAATTCAAGCAAACACATAATTTGTGTGTCGTTTACAAATTATAGCGCCTGATATACGGGTAGATTGAAACAGAATTTCATATGAATTAACATTTTGGTCAAAGAATTGTGAAAATAAAACTTAAAACATATTATTAACAGCAAAGTCATAAAAGAAAGTTCTGTTTGAATATTCGAAATTTTGAAAATTTTGAATTTAATCTATTGAAACAGATTAGCTTTGATATAACCATAGTTTGAAAATTAGACACAATCAGCAAATGGTATAATAATTAGTTGTTCAGTACATTATTTTTGGGAGAAAATGAAACATTAATTAAGTTAAAATTGACAGTAAAATCATTGGAATGGAAACTGCAGTACTGATCCACCATCTCTACCATGAATTTGAATGGTGAAATATTAGCATTAATTCTGCTGAAAACATGTAACGATCAATATTCTGGCATACTATAGAGGCAGGTGTCTCATCCAGTAGACTATAAACGGCAGTTATTTCAGTTTATAACAAAAGAGAAGGGAAACAGTATGAGTGGTGTAATATTGTTCTATGGCCTCAAGCAAACCGTGATTGAGATAACGGTTGGACTGTATATCATATTCATAGAGCATTTACACGCACTGAATCTATTTTTTGATAATTCTTTAAGATAAGGTAACCATAAATTTAAGAATTAGATGAAATGTACATTAGATAATAAATTGAGAATATAGTAGATTAACTGTTTCAGTGATCCGTTATTGGGATTTGAAATGCAATTTTGCCATTAGATTTGTTGATCATCGATGCAAATCAAGGCAGTAACCGGATGCATATGGAGCAAGTGGTGGGATCAGTCGGATCACTAGCATCACAAGCCTATGACAATATTGCGCGGACAAAGTCTAATAAGTTAGAGCCTATTGAGTTTAATACAGCAAATATATTAGCTCTTTATTCATGCAGATGTTGATGGGGTGCAGTTGAGAACACAATTACTAGTTCTAGAATGATTCGGCGCGTGCCGTTGTAATGAAGCATCTTTTCTGTGTGCAACTTGTGCTTTTCCTAACGCGTTGCCATCCCTTCTCTATTGTAAATTTTAGACAATCTGCTAGTTTATCGTTTAGAAAGTGCATTTCATTACAATGGGCTCAATAACGGCATTCATCTATAGTAGGAATGCATCTGTGGTGGCGTTGGGGTAATATTGAGAGCAAGTTTGGCCATGTCTGCAATGGTTCGTCATAATGCACCCGCTCTTGTTATTCTGTCAAAGTTAGTGCAGTCGTAAAGCTTTAAAAGTAGGGATTAGAAATGGCGCGCGTGCGGGCACGTACTAGAATGGGTGTCGCGTGCCTGAACGCACCTGCCTTACTGAGCTTCAATCCTATTGCTTAGTAACTAATGTACAGCTGCCTCATATGCTTTATGCCATAGCATTGACAGTTTAGAGCAGGTGAGAGAGCAAGTCAGTCAACGAAGCTTATGGTAAATAGAATAAAAAGTGGTCTAACTATGAGAACAACGAGCCATGTTTTAGCAATTCCGTCGTCGGTAATGCATCCGTTCGGTTGTATGTGTGTATTGTATTTTGTGAATATGACATCAGGCCTTCAATAATAACTAGTAGGAAGTGGAACAATACTTTAATAAATTAACGACATGTGCCTTTGCATGATATTTGAGCTTTTAAATTATGAAACAGCAAATTATTTACAGTAATTTTTGCATTAGATCTGTAGCCATACAATAGCCTTTTCTACATTCTATTCGATTTTGACCCTCCCTTGTAATTACATTAAACTATTGTCTATCTAAAAGCTAAAGCACAATATGTAATGGCTTTAAAAATGAGCTTAAAAAGTATTTCGGATGCATCACGACTAGGCATCAGGTAATTAGGGCAATATGCCTGCGACCAGACCTCAACGCTATGTTATGCTCGCACTCTCTTCACTTGTTTATGAAATCTGATTTATTTTCATAACGATATCACGCTTTTCAAGAAAGTGTGAGGAGGACTGAATCCATTTCATCTATTATTTTTCAGATTCAAGGCAACAACTTCAGTATGAAGTTAACTGGTGAGATGCACCTGGTATTAGACCATCTTATCATAATAATAAGAATAAGAAGCAAAACGTTTTCACCTGGTTCTCAAATATTATACTTCACTTTATAAGCGAAGTAAAACACGTGCCCATAAATATATTGTATGAAACTGTGGCCACACTTCCGATTCGTGACATATGGAACCAGTGCCTCAGTATCGGCTCTCTTTCTCTCTCAAACAACAAAGGAGAGCCACTATAACTTGTGCTGTTTGTTCGTTACACTCATTGAACCTTTTTGTTAGAGTACGTGCAACCTCAGGCGCGTGCAGCTGTAGGCAATACCTTATTTCTTTAGCTTCAGGTTTAAATTTTCAACTTTGAAAATTGCAGCAATGCTTTTGATCGACCGGACTTGCTTTGCTCTTCAAAGAACCACCTGTCATATGAGCCGATGCCTGTGCCTTAGGAATTGGGCTTCATTTGCTTCAATGATTATGACTTTGCAAAAGAATTATTGATTTGAGGTCGAAAGAAACGCCACTTTCAAAACAATTCTGGCCTTTTCTTAATCTTTTATATAGTTTCAACGATGTCCTAATTGGTGGTTTATGCGCCTGTAAATCATGCTCTGGTGCGCATTCGCTAACATTATCTTCAGCCCAACCTAATTATGCAATGATCGCACGCTATATAAAAGTTTTTACAACACATTATATATTTTTAACAAAAAAACTTCAACTAATTTTGTTTTGCCACGCATTTCATGATAATCACAAATTGATCTATTAAAAAGTGGTGAATAAATTGCATCGAATTAGATGAGTTTGAAAGGTGTAAATAATTTTAATATATGAGAATAAGAGTTCTTTGACATATCTTTTTTTGCTCGAAGCGCGTTCTGGTAAAGAAGGTGTTGGAAGGGAAACGCGTGTCAGCCAAAGAACACACCAGCGCTTGAGGGAGAAAATTGTTTGCAAAGGAAACATAAGGTTGAAAAGTATAGTGAACATAATACAAAAAAGTGACGCGCTTTGCATTTAAAGAACTCAGAAATGTTAAGAAATTTGAAGCATAGCTTTGACGACCACCTGTTGTCTGCACGCGTCTGAATGACGGAGACTTTTCTGTGACTGGAATCACTAATTTGCTAAAATATCATAATGAAATTCAATGATAATTTAAAACTACAGGTTAAAAGAATGAAATAGATTTGTTTGTCCTCAGTTTTTATTACTTCTTTGAATCTTGAATCGTATATAATGTTCATTGCTTAGAGTCGGCCTCGTTTTTTGCAAACTTTTTCACCCCTGCCGTGACGAGAAGTATTTTTTCAATCTTACAGTAGAAGTTTTGCAGTAGAAGTTTTTTAAATGCTTCTTCAACTCAAACTAATGATGATAATAGGAGCGCCTTTAGTACTAAACTCTGCTCTCTCTCCCTCCCTCTCTCTCTCTCTCTCTCTCTCTCTCTCTCTCTCTCTCTCTCTCTCTCTCTCTCTCCACTCAATCCCTTGAGCACCTGACATAAAAAATAGAAAGATATGAGGGGCACAACTCACACAAGATTCACAGCTCTCAGGGACAGGTTGATCATAAAATATCAAAAACAAAGGATCATTTTATGAGTTAAGCTGAATTTGGTGGAGTTGCGTTTGGACATTAAGAGGTGATTACCCTTGACCCTCAACTTATTCACATATATACACTCTCAACATTTCAACATTAATGTAATGCATCCCTTATTCAGAATAAGGTCTATTGCCCTTTCAATTGCTCTTTTCTTTGTCCTCAACCTCTTAGACTATACCACAAGTTATTGAACCATTAATATCCGGATAGGAGTTGATCTTCGACAAAAGGGTCTTCTATATTGAGAAAACAGGTGAACTTTTTAAGCGGAAGGTCTTAGAAGTCCTCTTCCGAAAATGATTCTCATTTTCCACAATTCGCAAAAAAAGTAGGAAATAATGATTAGGTTATTAAGTGGTGTGTAATTAATGCCGTCAAAACTCTGAACTGAATGGTGGGATTCTGTTCTGAAGTAGAAGTCCTTGATGTAGAACAGGTGAACCCTTTATTCAATGAGTGTTAGAATTATGTCCAAGTTTTAAGGCTGGAAGGCATGAAAGCATAGGGAGGTCTACTTGTGAGTTATGCTGACAATATAGTGAAGTGTTTTTCTAGTAATTCTTATGTTCGATATTCGAAATTGATCTCACAATATTCAACTATCCATTCACCTCACCCTAAGTTGGACTTTAGAAGGGGATGGGAGGGCAGGTGTGCACCTTTTTTAAACATTCGAATTCTTTTAGCGTCCCTTTATTTCTTGTTGTGAACCTTCTGAAAAACCTCAAATTTCAGAGCAGGTAAACTTTTCTCTCGTTTTACTCTTTTGTCCTTCATATAAATCGTATTGTTGAGTGTCCTGCCTGTGTGACCCTGGACTCAAGCAATTCTATTGTTGAATATAAGTTACTCTTCCGTTCGTCTTAAGAAGAATGCGTGCACCTTACAGTGCCTTACAGTGTCTTACAGTGCCTTACATTGCCTTATATTGCTTCACATTTTCGACGAACATCACATCAATGTGTGTCTCTTTGCGAGCAAAACTCTCAAATAAATCTTAAGGAAGTAATTTGGTTAATGCACCGACTCTTATAGCGCCATATGTTACTAAATGTCGCATCAATGCCAGGAAATGATCTCAACTTTAAGCTTAGGTTTCCAACAAAAAAGCAACAAATGTTGGATTAAAAGGAGAAGAACCCAATAAGATTGTCACAAAACTTATAATAAATATCTTTATCCTTCTTAGGAAATAGAACAAATGACATACTGTGCGCTCCATTTCGATTGTATATGTCTTTAATATATTTGATATTTACTCACTTGTGTTCTTCACTAAAAATTCAAATTC
>JAQFXV010001372.1:0-13852 GCA_034694065.1 Camisia spinifer | reverse complement strand
ACAAACTTATGCGCAGGTATTTCGGTTCCATTGATGATGAATTTGATGTCACTGTTATCCTCTCTCAGGAAGAAGTCATTGAGCTCTGGAAATGAGTCCACTTTTGAAGAAAGTTCTCGTTTTCCAACTGTTGATTAGTTTAAAAAAATCATTTAACAAATTGTTTGAAATATAGTATAATATGTTAAAACATTATGCTTGAAACTTTTTTTTTATAAATAGGCAGATGTTTCTCCGATTTTCAGCTTTAAGTTATCTTTGATTTTAGCATAATTTATAAATAAATATTTTCTTAACTAAAATAGAAAATGATTAAAATGTTTTACTAGAAATTTCTGGATCGCAGAATGCATTTCTTGAAATAGGAATCGGCGGTCCATCGTTTTGCATGTTTGAAATCCATCCATTTACAGGTCCGTCTGGAATACTACGTTTCTTTCTCAAAATATGCTTCGATTTCTCTCTTTCGAGTCCATCATTTAATTCATTTCCCAATCTTTTCCTTTTTAATAAGAAAAAAAAGCTAAATAAAAAAATGCCACAATTTAAGTTAATGTTATTCATTATCATAACTTACTCATCAAATTTTGAAGAAGTGACTAAACTTAGGCTTATTAAAAAAATAGAAATGAAGACAAAAACTTTCATTTGGTGAAACTCTATTGTTATGAATAATGAGAGAATGAAATTAAAAGTGTTGATGGGTTTTAACATTTCTATTCTTTTATAGTTTTGGTTCACATCTTGTCATTTCCTCTCACAAAGTGATACAATTCAAATGGAATTTATTTATTTATCATTTCGTTAATCACTTGTGTATTTCCTATCAAAAGATTTCGATACAAATACTTTAAAATTTATAAATTGATAAATTATCTTAAATTTCTTAAGTTGTGTGACATTATTGAAACATATACTGTACATATATTTGTTAATCACAACTTTTGTATTTTTAAGTACTAATTTGAGTAACAGACGTACGTTTCGGAGCTCTTCCGGGTCCCCGTCATCAGTGTTTTGACTTTCTTATACTGACTCAAGTTTATAAATTTTAAACGTAATTTTGCTCATTAATTGAAATTTTTTAAATATTTAGTGTAAACATTATTTACTAAGTAATGTAATTTGTGATTTTGAAAGAATTGTTGTCAAACTGTTTCCATCATTTCTAATTCGATGAATTGTTACTAAGGCTCTATCAATTGTTTACTGTATACTTTTTTACACCTCCAAATTTGATTCACTAACAAAATATTCAAAAGTCAAAACAAATCAAACAATTATGATGAATAACATATGATATTTCCGAATTCTTGAAATGTTTTGTGAAACTTATAATTATGCATAGCTATAATCCATTGGAAGTTTTTATTTTTATTTCTAATTTCTCATATTCAAAATGATCTAATAATTCATTTCATTTATTAGCAATGCATTAATTTTTGCTCTACATTATGAAAAAATTCAGCCTAAAAGATGATTATAAAATTAGTAAATGAACTTTTAAATGACTCCTTATCTATAATTAAATAGATAAAAACCAACTTTTCCACAATTGTAAAAAATAAAGCATTTATCAATCAATTAGATTAGATATGAATTTCAAGCTTTCAATATAAAACTATTCTTAAAAGTAAAACAATAAGTTTCAGTTCAGTTTATATAAGTTTCATTTGAGACAAACTATATATTGATATTTTTCAATTTAGAAATAATAATGAATCGGATACTTTTCTCAGTCTTATTATGTACTCAATTGAGTTTAATTTTAGCCGCAGACCAAAGAGTGGTGTGTTATTGGCCTAATTGGCATTTGCATAGCAAAACTCCCTATCAAAATACACCCGAAGATATTGATGCTTCGCTTTGTACTCATATTCATTACGCATTTGCTATTCTCGATGAAACTCATGCAATGCCTACAGATTCTGCGGGTTCTCCACAAATAGAAATCTATAAAAGATTGAACGCTTTGAAGCAGAAAAACAAGAATTTAAAACTAATTCTATCATTAGGCGGGTGGGGCGATGACGGAGGTAAGTATTCAAGAATATCTGCCAGCAGTGAAAAGCGCAAAATATTCATTTCAAACTCAATCCAATATTTGCATAAATATGGTTTCGATGGACTGGATATTGATTGGGAGTTTCCGGTCTGTTGGCTCGAAGAGTGTGGTAAAGGACACGAAGCAGATAAGGCCAACTTCGCAAAATGGATTCAGGTTTGTATATTCAAGTTATCATAAGATTCAAACATATGTTGCATGCATTTAATATTGAAATAGAAGATTTAGAAGAGTTCGAGATAATCAAAGTATTCGAACAATTTCTTTGAAAAAGTAATAAACAAATTTCTGTATTTATGCAAAATCAGAGCTGTTGTTAAATGAATATTTTAGAACAAAAGCTAATTAAACTTTAATTTTAAACTATTTTTAAAGTTAATTATGATATAATAGATATAATAAATTGATATAATAATGAAATTAACCATATAATTAATAATTATAAAATACAGGAACTTCGAATGGAATTCGATAAACAAATCCCTAAGCTATCACTTTCAGCAG
Organism: Camisia spinifer; assembly: GCA_034694065.1. NCBI lineage: Eukaryota > Metazoa > Arthropoda > Arachnida > Sarcoptiformes > Camisiidae > Camisia > Camisia spinifer. The sequence continues at coordinate 11,283 of JAQFXV010001372.1, read as the reverse complement.
CGGTCAAAATGAATGAATATATGAATATATCTAATCAGGCCTATGATTTCAATGCTTTAGGAAAGTATGTCAAAATTAACACTTGTCTTTAATAATATATTATATATTTATACTGCTCAATGTTTAATGAACTAAACTATTGCTCAATCAATAGATATTTAGACTATATAAATGTTATGACTTATGACAATCTGAAAGCTTCTGAATATAAGACTGGGCATCATTCCACTCTTGAAGACTCGAAGGCGTCTTTGGAATACTATCATAATAAAGGTGTTCCAAAACAAAAATTATTAATTGGGGTTCCCTTTTATGGAAAATCTTTTACATTAAAAGACCCTAAAAATCATAAAATTGGTTCTCCGACTACTGGAAAGGGAACTAAATTAGCGTCTGGAGAGAGTGGGAGCGCATACTATTGGGAAATATGCAATAATGTCAAAAATCACAACTGGACTAAAGAGCAGACAAATGGACACGACCCCATCGCTTACCATCAAAATCAATGGATAGGATATGACGATCCCAATCAAGCTTATCTGTAATTATTATTATTCTTTCACTTTATATTATTACTACTTTTTTGTTTTGTTTGATTTCAGAAAGAGTAAGTTTAGTAAAGATAATGGATACGGAGGTGTTCTTATTTGGGAGATAAGTCAAGACGATATTCAAAACAAATGTTGTCAAGTTTCGTATCCTATGCTTAAAGCCATCAATTATGCACTTTTTGGTACCGGTGATAATCCTTCTACTTATGGATGCGAATGATTAACACCTTTTTAGTAGCGATAATATGTCTTGAATTTTATGAGACTCTTTCGAAATAAATGAAATTTACCAAAACATTCATAATCAATAATTTAAATAAATTTCTGTAAGTTTTTTGAATTATTTTTACAGATAAAGTGAATGGTAAAATAGCTTTAAAAATACACTCATTCACTATAATATCACTAAAAATGTCAATTAATGAACTTTCGATGACTTTGAATGCTTTGAACGGGGGTTAAAAGATGTTCCCCGAAGTTACTTCAGTGAATTTTTTCAAGCCAAGTGACTTAAAAATTTGTCACAGAACGGAATTCAAGCTTAATGTCTGGTTTACTCCTTTTTCAATTTAATGCTATATATTTGGCACTTTTGATTATTTTATTTAAAACTACAATAATAATTTTATTAATTATAGACAAAAATTTTTAGAGAAGTGGATTTTTTAACATTTTCAATTCAATTTTTAATTTTTGTTAAAATATTCCAATTAGTAAAGTATTAACTCATTCATTAGAAGTTATTGTCAATATACAAATGTTTAGCTGAATAACTCAAAGTTGAACACAATAATCAATAATTTTCGCAATTAATTGTTAATTATTTCTCATAAATGACTTAAAAATAAAAATATTGAATAATTTTTGAAAGTTCAAAACAAATAATTAGGTTTCGTCACTTTGAGTTTTTACACAGTATATATTATATCCTTTAATAGTCTTATTTAACATGAGCTTAATTTTATTGATGTCTTTTAAATCTAAATAATCAGAATTGATAGAGCTCAAAGTTTTCTCAATTTCTATTAATATTTGTTTCTTAATAAGTGGACGCAATTGTTCATTATTCATAACTTCATTCTTAATACTCAAACAATGATTTTTAAGCTCCTCAATAGCTTGTCTTAAAACTAATTTTTCTTCATTTATCTTAGTTTCTTCTTCAATTTTATTAATCAGAGATTTAAATTTTTGCTTTTCTTTACCTAATTCCTTATTACTTAGTCCTGGATTTATTTCTTTTGATTCTAATTTAATTCCTGAACTATTATTTTTGTTTGTAAGAAATGACATGACATAGATCTGACCAAAACATTCAACACGAAAATCAATAACATGTTTCTTATATCCATGATTAGTATAATCAGAAAATGGCAATTCGTTTATGAAATGAGTCAAAACTATTTGATTGTCTTGACTGACTGTTATTTTCAAAGGTAAATCACTAGATTTGGGTGAATTAAAAGTGATACTTTTACGTGAAGGAAGAGCTGTGTTTGCAGGCATGACAACCAACTTTTCCCCTTTAGTCAATTTAATGTCAAAATTTAAATATATGGCATGAGTCGTAACTTCTGAAATCTCAATGAAAGTAATTTTGTTGGAAAGCATTTCACCATAAATAGTACTGCCATTAATTATGATGTCGTGTGAATTCGATATCAATAAAGGAATCGGATTAACATCTTTATTAATCCAATCCTTTATAAAAGGAATTAGTGTCGACTTTCCAGCGATAACATATTCATCGATTTGATTAATATTTGTTTTCTTTAATACTTTATCGATTAGATCTTCAAACTTATGTTTAGTTAAGTCATAATTATTCTGTTTTGATTTAATATTAAACTTCATAATTTTCTGAATGAAATTTTTCTTTTCCTCTTCAGTTGAATTCAAATTCTTATACTTATAAGCCTTATATTCAATTTTCTTATTAGTGATGACACAAACAGCAACATCACATTCATAATCATTAATTATAACGAAAAGAACAGTATCTTTAAAATTCTTGTAGAATTTCAATCTTCCGAACGCATAATTGATTGCAGCGGCACTTATTTCGCTTATTATATCACAGCCTTCAAGTCCTGCAATTTTGGCTGCATTTTTGATTGCATTTTTCTGGTTCATCGTATAGTTTGTCGGAACAGTTAATACAATATTTGACATTTCACTTCCTATTTGTTTTTCAGCGCATGATTTAATGTCTAAAATCATAAATGCTAGCAATGATTCTATACTCAAATCTGTATGAAAATCATGATAATCGACATTAACTGAGAGTTTATTTGTTAAAAAACTGAAAGGATATGCATTCAATTCATTATCCGAAATACTCCCTCTTTCTCTTCCCATTAATTGTTTTATATCAAAATTTTCAAACGAAGCAATTTTTGGAAAAAAATTTTGATAATATATTTTTGCATCATTTCCAAATCGAAATTTCTCACTAAAAGATATTAGGTTAGGTCTCAATTTCTCATTGAATTTGTCTGTAATAATTTCCACAGAATTATTACGAAATGTGGCGGATATTATGTATTGTTTGCCTAAATAAATAGCCATCGAAGGAATGACAGGTGTATTTTTATCATTTAAAGTTTTGAGCCTTTCTTTTTCCCTCGAAATGAGTTTTCTCAGATCAGATTTTCTCTCAAGAAGTATTTTATTAGCAAATTCTGTTTCAAAATTTTGTTTCAAAAACCCTAAGGATTCGTTCAAGTTATTGATCGCTAATTTAGAACAATTGTGATGAAGTTCAACAAACTCATTGCTTTTCATATAAGTCTTTTTCTGTGTAGGGACAAGTTTCATTAATTTGCAGTAACTTTCAAACGATTCTTTAATGGCTTCGCGCATTTTTTTCTCTGTAATATCAACTTTTTCTTTATATTCTTTTGATACTTTTTTACTAATTTCCTCGACTTTCAATCTGAGCCCTTCTTCACAACTGTCAGCCAAATAAGTTTGATATTGATTAAAATGACAACATTCCATCAAAGTTTTCAGAGTATACTCAAATAGCTGATCGCCAATATTATTGATTTCAACGGGATCGAAAAAACCTAACCTTAGTTTAGTTTCAAAACATTCTTCAAATAACTTTACTGACAGAGCGATAGCTTTTAAAGCAAAATTTCGTTCCTTCTTCTCATTGAATTTATTTATATCATTAAATGAATTGAAGGATTTTTCTAAAAGAGAAAATGTTAATTCAATCAGTTCTGTGTCGTTGTGTTTTAATAATGAATCCTTTATTCTTGATTTTTGATTATCATGGAATTCCTTTATCTTTTGCTCAGAATAATAATTCAAATTTGAGAAAATCCGTTCTCTTTCAATTTTATATGCCTTATAGTGATCCCAAATTTTATTGTGATTATAATTAATTTGATTTATAGCTTCATTTAACTTTTTTAGGAACAATTTCTCAGTATTTCCTTTGAAAAATTTAACTGTTTCTTCTCTAAAGGTTTTTAATGCTTTCTCTTCACATGTTTTCTGAATTCGAGTTGAATTTTCAAAATTAAAGTTATCCTTCAATTGCACAGTGAATGAAATTTTCAAATTCAGTTTATACAGACCAGATATCTGTCTCAAAACTCTCTCGTATTGATTTTTCGCCTCATCTAATTTTGTTTTAGCTTTATTTCTGTATAATTTAATCGCTTCTTCCATTTTATCATTCAATTTTATATGATATCTAACTCTATAATTCTTTGATATCTCATAAGGTTTAATTTCAAGCCATCTCTTTTTCAATTTTTCCAAAATTTTCAATTTTTCGTCTTCGTGAGCTTTCTTCAGATCTATGTCTAAGTCTAGAAATTGATCATTAAGTTTCATTTCTATATTTTCATTGTATTCAAGTATAAGCTCATCGACTAAATCATTGAAATCCTTTTCTACTCCAATTTTAATAGATGTTTCATCAACTTTGACATTATCCAAAATAGAGTGAGTTTTAATACTTATATAACTATTATTGCTTTTATTCTCAAAATAGCTCATAGAATAATGATAATTATCTCCTTTAGAATCTTGCTCCAATAAATCTGAATTTGTTAACTGTAAGCATTTAATTGGATCAGAATTTCTGCGTTCATCTATTCTATGAGGAATACCATTATTATTTGGCTTTGTTGTGTATTTATAATTATCATTTGATTGTTCATTCTTCTTATTCACTGGTTCTTTAGTTGAATAAGTTATTAAATTATTTTCGAATTTAGTCATATTATTTACCTTCACATCTTTCAGATTCTTTTCTTCAGCTTTTATTTTTTTTTCTAAATTCAACAAATTAGAGGAATTTTCATTACTTTCATTCCCGCAATTATCACTTTCATCGTCAGTCATCAAATCTGCTACTGTTTGTTCCAAAAGAGTGAAACTTTCATCTTTATAATCTTCTTCAGCACTTTCTGATGAAGATAAACATAAAACTTTATCATTTTCATTATCAGACGTGAAATCAATCAAATCAGATTCCTTATTATACGATTCAATTTTTTCATTAGAAGGACTTATTTCGGGTGATTTAATCGTAATGTTTTCTGTGCCATCTTTCTCATCATCAATTATTTCAAATGACCCGCTATGAGAAGATTCACAATCTTCAGTTGTATTGATTCCATTGTTGGGTTCAATTTCTGATTCATTAATTACTGGATCAGATTTATTGCCATTTAATCGTATTTCATCTCTGGGATTATCAGATATTGTTAATTTTTGTATACCAGCACTCAAGTTGTCAACTAATAAATTAGTGTCTATGTTTTGATTCAATTTCTTAATGCAAATCTCGAACAACTCTATAAATTCCTTTGAATTCATGAATTCATTAGAGTTGAGTTTTCTCTTTTTTGGCATTTCATCTGTGTTGAGGAGCTTGAAATCTATCACATTTTTAAAATCATGTAAGAAAATCTCATTTAAATCAACTAAATTGATAAGTTCTGAGTAATTGTCGAGAACTGGCTCAGACATCAAAAAACAATTCAAGTCATGATAACTTCTTTCCAATTTTGTATTCTTTATGAAATTGTCAATATATTTTGAGCCCTCATATAAACCGAACCCAAATTGTTTATCATATATTTGTGGACTCCAGTCACGTATCAAAAATAGAACATCCTTCAAAGACTCCAAACAATTTTCTGAATTTGAAATCTGGGAACTAATCGATTCGAGTTGAACAAATTCTTGCGCCTGTAAATCAAATTAATATTTTAATCCTTTTTTGAATTCAATTTTATTTGAAATAAATATTATATTACAGGTAAATGTCTCTTATGATTATAGATTACTGTTGAAGAAGTCAGTAAAAAGAGCGCAATCATATCTTGGACTTTTTGTGATGACATTTCGATATCAAAAACTAAATCTGAATCCATTAAATAAACAGCAGTTCCGTTCACTTCATCGCTTGTCTCATCTTTTATTATGAATGGACTCGAAGTTAACTTTATAACTGGTTTAATGTCACCATTATTTGGTGGCGTATAATTCATTTTTATAGGAACTTCTTCAGTACGCGGCCATTCATTTTTATGGTCACTATTCATGTAATTGATGAGACAATTAATGAAAAATGTTTTTCCGTGACTTTTTGGTCCAACGATTGAAATTAAAGCAATATTATCACAATTGTCAGCTAATGTTAGAGCTGAACGCAATAAATCAGTATTGAGAACATATTTGCCTTCAATTATTTCAATGATATCAATTGAATTTTCCATTTTAGAGAATTATAACTAAGAAAAATCGAAATTAAGAGTAAAAAATAAATTGCGAAGTAATTTACCAGTAATTTGTTTTTATTGATATTATCTGAACGATAGCAAAAAGTTGTAACTCAACAGTTATATAAATTATAAGTATTATCATTTCTCGCATTTAAGTCAAGTCTATATATATTAAAATGATATCTATCCGACTTTTTCATAAAGAAATTAACTGAAATCAATAACTCGATAAAAACTGATAGGTGTTAATCAATATAAAATTTGTTAATTTGCTCAATAATTAAGAACTATAATCAAGATTCTGATTTGACTGACATACCAATGATTATATAACTCAAAGTAATTTGCGTTTCAAAAACTTGCGACAATATTCAAATACTCAACTGCTATACTTTTTCTGTTCTTCTAATCTGCGTATGCGATGTTTAAATTATTCTATAGATATATAGCACTTGAATTAATGCTTAATTAAATATTGAGTTCTTATTAATTGAAATATTCAATTTATTGAAGTCATTTTAAAAATTATTGATTTTAAACTTACGGGTATTCTTTTCCTTCTCGATAAATTCAGCAAAAGTGAAATGCAATTTTGTGGAGCACTGTTTGAGCACAAATTAGTTTAACCCAAAAATCAAATTTTAACTATTTTTGAGCAAATTTAGCATAAAAAGCTGGAATAATTATTGAAATTTTCATTAATGTTATTGAATATATGAACATTAAGTGAAAAATACAAATTTTGTTCACAGAATAATATCAAATTTTTTAAAAACAAAATTGCACAAAGTTTTAGAGTTTGAATGAAATACAAAAATGGAGTTATTATTTAAGTTATTATTAATATCTATTTTTCGGTTGTCATGCATTCAATTTCTGATATCAGCAATTCAAAAGAGATATAAACATCCATTTATTTATAAATAATAATGATAAAAATTCTAATATTTTCGATAAATTGTGAAATGCAATAAAACTAAAACGAATTAAGTTACAATCAATTTTTATCAAATTCACATATAAAGAAACTCGTAATCAACTCCTTTGAAAGTAATGAAATATACTGATAAATATTTGTAAGAGCCGAGAAGTGAAAATACTAGTAACTCAACAGGAACCATACATAAGCAAATTCAATTTGAAGGCTGTTTAGCTATTGAAAGTCAAGGAAGGATTAAAACTGATCTTGGATTTAGGATTGAATACTTTATTTTCAATTTGAAAAAATCAATGAGTTTCTCGATCTTAAAGCTACAGAATTTTTATTATAATGAAACTCTTACACTAATGACTTCTTTTGAATTTTCATGAGAGTCAACGAATTTTTCTAGCAATCTTCGAGTTAAATTTTTTTTAAGGTCATCATTAAATTATAGACATTTTTATCTATTAATTATCAACGCTTTTCCATCAATGCATTTCTGATACTTATAATTTAATAGCAATTAACATTTGATTAAATATTCGAATACAGGTGAAAATCAATGAAAGAAAAGTTTGAAACTCTATTTCTAGACTTAAAAACAGAAAAGGTTTTCAACTGTTCAAACATTAATTATTAATTTTTAATGTTAATGAATTTAACTCAATATCATATCTTTGAAATATGATAACTCTTAAAACAAACATAAACTCAAGACTTGGTTTCTATAGTGAATTAGAGATTGTCTCTTATGATAAAAATTATTGCAACTTTTCCAGAAACAAATAAGACTTGAGCAAAACAACTTATAATATTTATTTTCTATCGAATATAAGTTTATGTCTGAGCAAAATTCTCCATTGATTCCAATGAATATTATTTTTCTATAAAAGTGAGTAATACTAGTTTGTGATGTTATGATATTTTAAAAAAGATATATTATTTAAGCTTTAGTTAAAGTCTTTTCAGCTCTTTTTTAAATCACTGAAAGTATTTTCTGAATTTCTGTTAAATATAAGTTTAAAATTGACAGTAATTTAAAACTATAAATAGCTTGTCTATTAAATTGTTGAACAAAGAATGAAGTTAACAAAATCACAAGTTTTATTATTGATAAGATTTCAATGAATGCAATAGTTTATCTGTTTTATGAATTATGTACAGAATGATAAAATAATTTGTGAATATTATTATATTAAATAATTATTATAAAAATAAGAATTTATAATTGTTTTTCAAAATTCAGTTAAAAAGTTATTTAGAATTCAAATAAATTTACATTTTGCTTTTATTTAAACAATTAAAGATTAAATTTTAATTAAATAAATTTTCTTAAATTGCAATCAATTGCTTACTAAATATTCTGATTTAAGAAATGGATGGAAAACCTCTTCAAATAATAAGCATTGATAAAGACGAGAATAAAAAGTCAACTTATAATTTCAAATACGATGCTTTATACGAAACTATCAGTAATGTCAATGACATAGAAGTAGCAGTTCTTTCAATATCGGGTCCATCACGACAAGGAAAGTCATTTCTATTAAGTTATTTGTTGAGATATTTGTCAAATCTGAATGACAATAATTGGATCGGAAAAGATGACGAACCCCTGAAAGGTAGCTTCACTTTATTATAGTTTAAATTATATGAATTTTACATTTTTTAACATTGGGAAGGCTTTGAATGGAATCATGGTATAGAGCCTGAAACTAAAGGTATATGGATTTGGTCAAAACCTATCATTGTTAAGCAGGCGATTGGCAAAGAGATAGCCATTATAATTATGGATTCTCAAGGAGTATATGATGAGTACACAGATTTGCGGGACTGGTCTACTATTGTGGGCATAACTCTATTAACCTCATCATGTTTTATATATAACGTATTCACTGATATTCAGGAAATTGTTTTGACACAATTGGAAACTTTTGTTAATTATGGTTTACTCGCTATGAGTAAAGATGAGACTAATAATCATGCATTTCAGAGATTGGTATTAATTCAATATTTAACAATTGTTCGATAATAAATGTTTCACTCGTTAATATCTTTTATTATCAGTCAAAATAGAAATATAAATAGCTATCAAAATAGATGTTAGAGATGTTGAAGATGTTTTAGAGGTTTAACATTTATATTTTGATGTATTTGAATTTTGAAGACATACAAGTTTAGTATTTGTAGAATGTGTTGTGTCTTCAATATAGTTCGGTCTCTATCTGACTGTGTATTGCGTAGAACTTCAATTGTTACTGTAGTCATAAAGTGGAAATTTTCAAAGATTCAGTACTGATCAGTCAATATTATTTCAATTTTAGTCAATAATTATTGAGACAGAAAAATTCAGAACTCAATTTAATATTATCCCAACCAAATCACGTGATATATCACAACTACATTATATTTTTAAAATAATGTATAAATATATTGATTCTTTATGTTTAAAGCTTTTTCTAATTCGTGACTGGAATCACGCTCGAGATTTTGGTTATGGCCATAAGGGTGGCAAAGAATATATCACTCAAAAGCTATCGATAAAGAGTAATCAACCGCAAGCATCGCAAAGAACGCGGAAAATGATAAGAAATTGCTTCGAAGACGTGACCTGTTATCTCATGCCTGAAATCGGAGCTCAAAGAGATGAACAAGATTTTAATGGATCTGTTTCTCAATTGAATCCTAAATTTGTGGCCAAACTAAGAGAGCTTTTCTTAGTTCTTCTGAGTCCAGAGTCTTTAAAGCCTAAAATAATTAATGGCAATACAATTACAGGAAGAGATTTAATTAAATATTTCGAAGTTTTTGTCGACAAATTCAATGGCGATGAATTACCACAACCTATGGATTTAGTGGAAGCGGTAGCGAAAGCAACTGATTTTAATTTAATCTATAAATTAAAGGTGAAAATTTGCTAATAATAGAACTATGATGTGATAGAACCAGTTTTTTCTATCTAACCATTGACTCTTCTTTCAGAAGTTTTGACTCTAATTCTGTTATTTTTCATATTTAGGAGTCATTTCTTTTCGAAATGAATAAAGAATTGCAAACAAAACATTTTGTTTCGCGATACGAATTAGAAGTTTTTTATAAAAGAATAAGCGCTGATATTATAAAAGCTTTTCAAACTTTGAGAAAGTCTCAAAATCATGATATAGTTAAACAAATAATGCAAATGTTTGAAACAGAATTGAGAAATGCATACAAAAAGATTTATGTCGAAAATGAAGAGAAAAGAGAGAAAACAGCAAACGATACTATTACTAAATGTATAAATATATACTGTGAAAGTATGGATCATTCCATGACTGAGAAAAACTTTGTGAAGGGACACACTTTTGACGCACAATCACAGCAATCAAAAAAGTTAGCGATGGAATACTTCGCTAAGATTTTCGGCGATCAACAAATTGATTCATTTGCGCCATATCTGTTGAAAGTATAACTTTTTAGCATCGATAGAGTAATAAGTATATTAATTTTTAAATTTTTATTAGATTTATAAATCAATTGAAGAAAATGAAAATTCGTTCAAAATAGAGAACTATAAAAGAAAATCAGAGTCTAAGAATATAAACACACAAGCGATCAATGATTCTTTGACTCTATATTACAATCAAATTAAAACACTATTAGATGAAAACGTTTTTCTCACACCTGAAAGATTCAATCAATGCGAACAAGAAATTAGAGTCCATTCTTCACAATTATTCACAAATCAATGCAATGGAGACAAAGATTCTGTGAGAAAGTTTGAAGACTTGTTGAGATTCAGACTAAATGAGGCCAAATCAGAATTGGAAAATTTGAACAGAAATAAAATGAAGGAAACTATGAATAACACTGAATTAGTGTTGAATTTAGCTTTAAATAATTGCAAAGAAAAACTTATTGAGAGTTTAGAGCTTTTCACGGGTAGTGAAGACTTAAAAATAATTAATTCTGTCATTAAACAGAATACAATTGACATGTTTGAGCACAAATGTATTGTTAAAGATGCAAATTTCATAAGTCCGTACTCTAAGAAACTCGAGTCGGAAATTGAAAAAATTTTCGA
>JAQFXV010001371.1:0-13856 GCA_034694065.1 Camisia spinifer | reverse complement strand
AATTTGAATTTTTTCGGATTATTTTCAACAATTCCTGTCCAATAAATAACATAAATATTAAGTACTGATTAATGCGCAACAACAATAGACTCCAACTTAAGTTGTGATTAATTAATAGATAATAAAGTATAATAATGTAAACCTATGGTCTCTTCCAAGTCTTCTAAATCCCATTCAATAGAACGCAAACCGTTTCTCAATTCAGTTGTAGTGAAGTCTAACTCTTCTTTAGTACCAGAGTTTGGATCTTCTGTTAAATCAAACCAACGGTCATAATATTTACGAGATTTTGTCAATGCGTTCACGACTTCGCTATTCAATTATTAATAGGTTTTATTTCAAAAATCAATTCATTCATTAATTATTCAATTTATTACATTTTATAATAAATAAATGAGAGAAATATTAAAGAATTGACCCAAAAATTGATTAATACTTACTCTCGAACTACAAAAAATGGGTCTTCGAGTGACATAACTATTGAATCCAAACAATATGTTGAATAAAATCCGTTTTATTTATTAATCCAATAATTAGTAAACCATTAATTGATTAAAATTTGATCAAAAAGCAGAAAAACTAATAATTAGTGATATTAATAAAGAGAATATCTATAAATCAATTGAGGTATTAATGTGTTTGACTTGTGTTACATCGCATTCAAACCTATTATTACTAAATATTTAATATAATAATAGATATAATGTTAATATAGAGTACAGGTGTGTAAAACTCTATATAATAAGTATTATTAATATTATTGTATTAATACTTAAAGAGATTATTGTTTATGATTCATTACATTCAATACTGCATTACTTTGTACGGAATGTCTCTTACATTATGTCACATAAGAAGCGAATTATAATTATTATTGCATTTCATTTCAACTCAATTCAACGCAAACTCAAACTCAACTGAAATAAGAAAATAAAGTATTCAAAAGTATTATTGTTTGTCAGCTGTTAGTAAAGTATGGCTTCGAGTCTTTACAAAGAGAGGTGTGTTTGCTATCAATAATTGTCACTAATTTAAAATTGATTATTAATTATTTTTGATTTTAGTTATATTTTAATTTATTGAAAGGAAATACTTTTTACATAATCTTTATTTGAATAATGATTCATCACTTGAAGAGGGAGTACTTCATAGCTGTATTGCTTTAGTTATGAGTTATTTCTATAGAAACTTAATTTTATTTTATCAAAAATGTTTGTCTCATAACTATTTTGTTTACTTTTGATCTTAAGTTTTATATTTAGTAATAATAACTAATATTGATCTCAATGTTTGCTATAATATGAGTGCAAACAGACTATAAATTGTTTCATTTTTAATATTAAAAATCAAGAGGAGTTTAACATTGTTTTCATCAATGGCTTCAACTTTTAGATCTTTAGATAAACTTTTGAACTCTTTATTCATTTGAGATTTAGTTATTAAAAGCTTATGATAAGTTTTTCAGAACTATTTTCGACTTCATATCAATATTTTTATCGATGAATCGAATTTAAATGTATTATTATTTTAATTGAATTAAAGAATACAACAGTTCAACGAAATTCTGAGCAATAATAAGAGTATCGATAATGTGATAAACATTTCAAGACTGCGTCGATTGTGTTTCGAAATCGGATGTCCTGACGATCAAAAACATATCAGATCTCTTGTATGGAAAGTAAGCATTGGTTGCAAACATTCTCTTCACTCAATTTGAAATAGTTTATAAACTTATAATAAGTTTATTTCCATTAATGAACACTCTTTTAACTGCTTTTCAGACCTTTAGAACTTAATTCATAAGTAATGAGAGTTACTATCAGTTGAATAGATATCGAAATACGTTATCAATAATTTTCAGTCAATACACAGATAATAAAAATACAATAAAATACAAATTGAAAATCAAGTTCATTAAACATTTACTCAAATCTAATGTGTGATTATTTTTATGAGAAGTTAATCTTGATTTAAACCTATGAATAATGAGTTTTCCTAAGAAGGGGCGTCCGTTTCAACGGTAATCAGATATTGATTCACTTGTATTATTTTGAAGTCATATATGGGACCATTTTAAAGATTTGATCAAAAAGGCAAATGACCTTTGACCTTATTTTTATTTGATTTTCAAAAAATCAATTTTAAACTGTAAACTTGATTTTTGAAAGAGATTTCCATTTTAACCGCTTTTTTAGTTCAAGAGCTGTAACTTTGACATAAAATCAAAGCATTGATTGATGTCTAAAACTAAAAAAGCGGTTAAAATGGAAATCTCTTTAAAAAATTAAGTTTACAGTTTGAAATTGATTTTTTGAAAATCAAGTAAAAATAAGGTCAAAGGTCACTTCAAAATGATACAAGTGAATCAATATCTGATTACCGTTGAAACGGACACCCCTTCTAAGTCTTTCACTTAACAGAGTATTCAAAGCAATAGAAATTATCAATAAATATGTTATTTTCGCACAGATTAATAGATTTCAAATAGACTTTTATTGACTCAATCATAGTATGAACTAATTTTGATGTAAATATTAGTTAATCATAATTATTAAATAAATTATAGATCCTTTTGGGATACCTTCCATCAGATCAAAGTCAATGGAATACTCATTTAGAAGAAAAACGAAAAATCTATCAACAATTTGTCTCAGAATTAATTATTTCAGACGAGAAAAGCGCTCAATCACCTGATGATCATGTAATTTGTTTTTTCTGTTTAAAGACATACATTTTATTTATCATTTATTAAGAATTTGTGCTTTTCTTTATGCAAATGACTTATATTTCTATTTCTCGTGAACAGCCTCTGAATACGGCCCCAAACAGTCATTGGAAAACTTATTTTCGTGATAATGAAGTTTTATCTCAAATATACAAAGATGTGAGACGTCTATACCCTGACATTTCATTTTTTCAACAACGAATTGCCAAAACATTTAGTACAAAATCATTAACATGTGATGTAATCGGTATTTGAATTACTTTTATAATTATATCAATGATTTGACAACTTTTAAACTCATATTAATATAAATATTTATAATCAAAAGGTCGGACTGCAAGCGAAGCCTATAGTATTGATGTAATTCGTAATTGTTTTGGAGCCACTGAAGTCAGAGATAATCATAAAAAGAAAGCCAAATGTGATGACAGTGAAGATGATTTTCAAACACCAAAAAATCCAGAGGGAGAAGAATTTCACTGGTATTTGAGTTTTTTTCAAATTTCAGTCAATATTCGAAAATTAAAACTCAAAAAATTGTTATAACTTATTAATTCTGTAAAACTTTTCAGTAAGAAATTAGATTGAGAGCTAACTCAGCGAACAATCTATTGTTAGATATAATGAAAACAACATATTCTAATATATCTAATGTTGAATATTATTTGAGTAATAATTGATTTTCGTTCGACTAATAATATTTAAAATAAAGTGAATCCGATATTAATAATAATTTCTTGAAAACAGGCAAATCGTAGCGAGAGTTTTGTTTATATTCGCAAAATTAAATCCGGGTCAGGGCTATGTCCAGGGCATGAATGAGATTATTGGTCCCATTTATTATGTTTTTGCTAATGATAATTACGACAATTGGAACGGTAATCAACACTTACTTTATATTAATTGCTATATATTAGGCATAATGTAAGCTCAAAAACAATTATTGAATCAATCATTTGAAATAATAGCACATTCAGAAGCGGACACATTCTGGTGTTTCACAAGTTTGATGAGTGAGATTCGGGATATTTATAACAGTCACGCAGATTCTGATCATTCAACCGGTAAATTAATTTAATTTCAATATTAAAATAATAGCCAATAAGTTAGACATTAACTTGAATTATGTGTTTTGTGTCGACTAATGTGTAATATTGTTGGAGAGCTCTCTCACTCACTTATTTCTAACTTAAACTTTTAATAAGGTATCCCTTTAAGTATTATATAAGGTTAGATTAATCTTCTCTATGAGTTTTCATAACTTATCTCTAAATATTAAACATTACTTTGTATTAAGTGTTTAAGAACTTAATCAACAATTGAATGTTGAACACGGGGTAAAAAATTGAGCTGATCTGAGCTTAAAAATTATCAAATAAT
Organism: Camisia spinifer; assembly: GCA_034694065.1. Taxonomy (NCBI): domain Eukaryota; kingdom Metazoa; phylum Arthropoda; class Arachnida; order Sarcoptiformes; family Camisiidae; genus Camisia; species Camisia spinifer. The sequence continues at coordinate 9,751 of JAQFXV010001371.1, read as the reverse complement.
AGGTATTTCAATTAAAATAAGCATTTATTTCAATTAGATTAGAAAGTTTTATACATGCAATTCATAGTTCAATGATTGCTATCAAACAATATTATTTATGAAGTTTGAATTATATTCAACTTCAATTGAGCTGAGTTTGAAGCTTAAACATTAGCTGCTTCTGATTTTAATGTTCAACTTCAAGCTAGAAATGTCGACAATTGTGATCGAGCTCTTAAATAATCTTTCATTACTCAACACTAATTTTGTTGCTTTAACTCAAACTTCATTAATTAAAATATCATGGAAATAATTTTAAAATATAATTTCAATGCCATCAATATTTGAATTTCAATTTTTCTAATCTTGTTTGTCCTTAACTTTATGCTGTGATCTTTAAATGCATTTTAAATTCTTACAAATGTTTTCATTCTCATACTGTTCATGAAATGCGTTTTATTCCTCACAAAGTTTTTAATCGCTCAAAAAATAAATTTTATCAATTTTAACATTGATTAAACAGTTGTAAACATTTTCATTGGAAAGTTATAAATTTCAAAAACATCACTGCATAACATTTCTAAATAATCTAAATTTGTTTACTTTATTAATAATATAAATATTATGAAAATTATACTCAACTATAATAGGTTATAATAGTAAGAAATTAAGTGTAAGATTTGTTATTTTAAATGAGATTAAATTTCACTCTTTATATACAAACAAAATAAATATTTTATAAATAATATTTCTGATTAAAATGTGTGTCGAGTCGAAACCGAAGTCTTTAGTTTTAATGATGAGTATCTTTGGATTGTTCTTTTCCAAAACCTCAAGTGATACTCAAGACTTGGATTGAGGAACAATTGAGTACTATATGACAACCTCTCAAAGGGTTATCCCTCACATATTCCCTCAAACCTGAAATTAAGGGTTTTGAATGACATCCCTCAGGAGTATTAACAAACCTCAGATTTCCTATCACTAAAATTTTTGGAATAGTGCGACATTAGGCTCAGTACAGTATAGAATTTATAGAGTGTTCCAGAAGTTCGCCAATTTACGAAAAAGAAGTTTTTTCATAGTTGAAAGCTAGAGCTTTCGCTTAATTGTAAGTTAGTTTTAAGCGTTTAGAGTTTGAGTTTATTCCTTAGTTGTAATTTTGATTCAGTTTTCAAGGTTTAAAACAATACCCGAAATGCTTGACTCTAATTGCAGTTGAAGTTTGCGAATAAAGTGAGCTTCTATTTGAAATTTGGTGATTATAATTTAGTCGATTATCTTGAAAGTCAAGTTTATTTAAGAAAATGTGCTCATATTTTATGATTTAGAAAAATCTGTGAGGCGTTTATAATAAGAGATGTGATAGCATTGAGATATAATAGCATTGAACTATTCACTACTGGTTTGACTCAAACAAATATAAACAAACTTTTAGAGCTTGTCTGACAAGACTCTCCTTCACATATTTAACTCTATAATCTTGAATAGAATTGAAGAAGCATTGAATCGAAAGCATATAATATGCAGTTCATTAATTGCATGATTACTATTATTGCAAAATATGACCTCTTATGAGGAGTCTATTGTTTTCTTATTAAAGATACTGTATTTCAAAGAGATTTTGATGTCAAACCGACAAATCCTAATTGATTGAAACTTAACTGCCATTCATTCAACATTTTAATTAAATTCATAAAAATGTTTATGGTTTTGAATAAATTTTGTTTTAGTAATATTTTGACCCAACCCTTCAATCCTTACATTCATGTTATTTATAGATATTATTTCATAAATTTTATTATAAATAATTAATTTTTGTGGTAAATACAATTGATTGATCGGTTTTTTAGTGGGCGTTATAAACGGTTATAATAATTGTGAAACAACTATTTCCTAAAGATATTTCATTAAACTTGAGTTAAAATACCTGAAATTATATCAAATTGATTGCTTCCCAATCATAACATTATAATAATTATAGCACTCATATATTTTCTGAGTTTTCATGTTTCAAACTTATTATTCTATTTAAAACATTAGAAACAATTTAACAAATATTCAATAATTCACAAATGATTTAAAGATACAATATTAAGAAAATGATAAAACAATTCTTAATCTTAAGACAAACTGATTCTAATTTGAATTATTTTTGTTTAAAGGTATTGTCAGTTTAATGACTCGTTTGACTACTCTTTTATCAAAAGAAGATAATGAATTATGTCATTACATAACTTTAGTACAAGCTATTAAACCACATTATTATGCATTCCGATGGTTAACACTTCTATTGTCTCAAGAATTTCCATTACCAGGTTTTCCAATGTCTTATCGATTAAACTCTTAAATCAAATAATAATAACTTTAATTATATTTTTAGATGTTTTACGTCTCTGGGATTTCCTTTTCGCAGATGAGAATCGTTTCAATTTTTTATTACAGACGTGTTGTGCTATGATTCTGTTCGTATACATTTTTATCAATTATCTATTGATTTAATTACTTTTCTATTGATTTTAATTACTTTTCTATTGATTTTAATTACTTTTCTATTGATTTCAATTACTTTTCTATTGATTTCAATTATTTTTCTATTTATTTCAATTATTTTTCTATTTATTTCAATTATTTCTTATGAATTTATAGTTTCAAAAGTTTTATAAAGACATCATTAGTAGAAATGAATTAGTTATGCATTAAAATTTCAATCAGATGTTAAAGTTTCCTTTTTCGTGTTTCAATTGACTATCAATTAAAATATGAATTAACTTTACTAATGATTTATTGTTTCCTTTTTCTAATAGTCTTCTTCGCGATGAGTTAATGACCGGTGATTTTGCTTCCAATATGAAATTGCTTCAGAACTTTCCCGATAGAATAGATTTGAATGAGATTATAAACAAAGCAAAACATATTCGAATCATTTGATTAATAATTTTAAATATAATAATCAAACGCATAATTGATTTTTACATAATTTTTGAACTAATGTAAAGTTTTATTTATACTATTTATGTATTAATAATAAGCATATAATTAATAATAATGTATTCCATAATATATTTAAAGCATTTTTGATTAAAAAATTATTTAATTTTAAAGTCAAATAAAACATCTTTTACAAAAAAGAATTAAAGTTTTCAAAGAGAGAACTAATGAATAGAGAAATACTGTATAACAGCTTTGAATCAACCGAAAAGGTGAGCATTTTTTGATTTAAAATAATTAAAAGAATTCCATGAAATGTGATTGTGATTGTCAACTGAAAATTGATAAAAACAGGTTTATTATGTTACTGGTTTATTAATGCTCTTAAGTATGAGCTCAACAAAGTATTGAACTCATTTCATACCATTATCGAAATAAAGTGAAAGTCCCCTCACTTTAATGCTCGGCTCAATTTTTCACTTTCTCAAAGAAATTTTTTATTATTTTCAAATTTATCGAGTATTGCAATCTTGGTTTGAATTCCAAAGTGTCTCGACCTGAAAGTGGAAATATTTTATTTTCTCTCATAGACGTCAATTGAAAGGGTCAAAGTCCCAAACGTTGGGAACCGCTGAGTGAAGTTAAATAATCATTTCAATCACTCTCGAGTCTACACAAACTTGAATTTTCTTCCTTTACTTTTCTCCTATTCTTTGATTACATTCAATTACATGACATATTATTTAGGAAAAAGCTGGTGAAGCGTTTGAATTTACATTAACTTATAAGTAGTGGTTATGTAAATACGTGAAAATTCATAGATTTATTTGCTTATAGTGTTATATTTATGTGAAATACGAATTAATTGTTCTCAGTTAAGGGACTTATTGATAAACATCATTATTATAGCAATAAAACTTAAGAACAACTTTCAAAGGGTTCAAACATAAGAACAATAGTTAGAAAGCTTTTCATATTGTATGCAAAATTAGAAAGCGTGTATTCCAAGAATTTAACCCTTTTATCTTAGAGCCCAAACATTAAACTTGGCCTCGAAGTTATCTGTGAGACTTACAGGTATTTTGCTTTAAGTGATATCAAAAAAACTTTTTAAAAATATTGCTTTATAAAAGAGTATTGCATTTAGTTTTAATGGGAAGAATTGCTTTACTTTATCTCAAGAGATTCAGTCAAGAATCACATTTATATACGTATATATTGTACATGACATGCAATTTATGTTTAGAAAATCATGAATGCTTTCTAATCACGAGAAATGTATAAAATCCCGCTAAAGTTTGTCTGAACTTTTCTCTCCAAAGAATTATGCGCAATATTTTAAGGTTATTCCCAATTAATCATGAGTTTTTCCTTCCGAGTCTCGATCGAGTCTCGTTAGTCTCGAATTTGATTTTTATTACTTTTCTATACATTTGATGATTACATTGAATTTACTTTAAAATAATTGGAGGTTTTTCATGTTGAAAAAGAATTCAATTTTCTATAAGGGAAGTCAATATTTTATCAATTATGCTGAAATCGTGCCATCAAATACTTAACAAACTAAAATTCATAGAATTTACAATTTCTGTAACATATATTTCAGTGAATTTAAACGTAAAATTATAGATATTTTTACAAATTTTGCTTAAGAATTGAAATGTGTAATTATCTAATGAATTAGAAAATTGAAAGTTTTTAATAATACATCTTAAGCGAGACTCGATTGACACTCAGGAGAGAAATTTTTGATATCAAAATTGAGCATCAAAGGGAAAGAAAAATGAATAAAATCAAATTGGAGACTATTGAGACTGATGTACTTTGATTTCGTGACTTAAAAAGCTTATTCCCAGGTTAGAAAACGAGCACTATTTATAAGCAAAAATTTATCTATGAATGTCAGAAAGAGAGGCTGGCTGTAAATTAAAAGTAAGTTCTAAGTCATCAGTAGAATTTGAAGATTGTTAGTTAACTTCCAGACTTGACTTATCCTTGATTTAAAGATAGTCACAAATGCATTATAAGCAACAATGATAGGTCATGAACAGCTTTTTATTAATCATTAATGTTAAATCATTATAACAAGGGCTGAGAGTCGCCAATGATTTTGTGGCGAATATACATATAAATCAAAATTGGATGTGTAAAAAGTAAAAGTTTTTTCATCGAAGTTTTCTCTTTGAACATAATTTCTAGATTTGAAAAATGCCTTCGGGGCGGAGTTTGAGCAGGTTTGATGTGAAGGGCAATCAACTGGTCTTCTGGTCTTCACTCACAGGTAAAGAGAGAAAATCCTGTGAATGCATTAGCCGGAGAAGTGTAGCTTCGCTCAAGTCTAGTACTAAAACATTTTCATTTTTGTTTAACACTTTTTATATTCGTTTTCTTATAGCAAAATATTTGTATATCAAAGCAAAACAGATCTTCATTCAAAAACTAATAATAAACCTATAATTTTAGAAGTTTTCAACAGTGATAAGCATTGAAGTCCTTTAGTGTTTATTATTGTTACAGACTTTGGAATATGTTCTTAATATTAAGCGGATGTTTAATGACATCAAAAAATTAAATTTATTTTATTAATCAATTATTGTGTTTTTTGCATCTCTAAAACTTGGATTTAATTAATTTGTTATTAATGTTTCATTGATTTAATATATTTATTGAAGTCTTTGTTGCGCTATTATTAAGAGGTAAGCCATAAACCGGTAGGAATTTAATTGGCTTTTGATAAATGAGAAGTTTATGAAAAGTGAAAGCGATTCAATTCCATTCATGACCACAAATGACTTAACATTTATCACTAACCATTTCAAATTCTGATCACGTTTATAGACATGATGTTAAAACCGTTATAATAGTTAATGCACTTATGAGTTAAGGAACGGGAAATTCTTAGACATTATTTTATATCAATTTCTCCTTAAGTCATAGCTTCATAGCCTAAAAATTACTTTTCAAATATTTTTATCACTTTTCACTCTCAAATAGTTGACAAATTTCAAATTCATTTATTGTTCTTTTTTATTTCAGAAAAACTTTCAAAATGAAAAAACTTTTGATTTTGTGTTTCATAATTTTTCAATCGCACGCACGTAAGTCTTCAATATTTCTCCAATTTCTGAATAATTTGAAAGCATGAAAAATTCTATTCTTATTCAATTTATCATAAGTTCGGTTCGCTATAATTTGAATTATATTTTTGCATAATTAAACTTCGAATTGATTGGTAGATAATTTCAAAGTATACCATAGAAAATAAGAGATATGAGATAATCTCTTAATGAATAAAATAATTATGAGCTGAAGCTTTGTGATAAAATTTATTTAATTGAAAAGTTATTTACTACAACTTAATGCAAGGTTTATTTTGTCATAATCTTAAAATGAAATTTAAATTGAACCTAAAATAAGCTGAGCGTTGAAAGCTGTTATAACTTTTAGTTAGTCGACCGCTTGCATTAACTTTCAAGGTTTTCATTAATGATAATGGCTTTTGATTGTATAATAATATTATTATCGATATTATGACTCATATCATATGCTTTATCTTATTATTTATATGAATGACTCATTTGGAAGCATACCTGTGTCTACGAATTTGATTTTCAGATAGTTTTGGGCTAAAAATGATGAAATTGTCTTAACTTAAAAGGAATGGAACTTAAAAAGTATCTCAAAATTTGATTTAATGATATGATTTTTGGGTCGATTCAGTTAAGATATTGCATAATTACTAACCATAATTGTTACGCATTTGACAAATTCATTGAAGGTTTATAGACATCAATAAACTCAAAGCTAACCTCTAAGTTTCAGTTGAGATTTGGCATTTGCGAGTCTTTTTATCCTATTGTAATTGATTAATTCAAGGTATTTTCAAGTCTTTTTAAAGTCTTTTATTCAATTATTCATGAGTTTTATCTGGAAATAAGATGCTCAGTCATCTAAATTTATTTTACATCTCTATATTTGAATAATATGAACCATTATTTAAACTACTCCTGTATATGAGTGCTCTTTATGCTTAAACACCTGCTTGTAAAGCATTTTTTAATTATATTATTCTATAAAAAGTTAAATTTTAATGAGTCTTATTTGAGTTGATAAATAAGAGGAAACTCGATTATCAATAAGTTGAATGAATTGATAATTTTTTACGAAAGTCAAAGAAAAGTTGAGAATCAAAGTTATTTTTAGCTCGTTTTCGGGAGCAAATTAAAGAAAAACACACAAATTTATACCAAATATCGGCTCGAAGCAAAGGTGGATGAGCTAAATACTCAAAATATCAATCAACATATTTATTTGAAATCAAATTTTGTAATACTATTAAAAGATTCCATTTGATAAAAATTTAAACTACAGAAATTCTATATATATTTCTATTAATAATAATTTTAAAACTTTGAATCATGATTCGGATCATTCTATAGATATAAGTTTTAAACTTGATATTAGTTTACATCAAAGTCTTTTAGCACTCATAATAAGCATTTGTTATAGTAAATGATGCACGTGCTCGAGCATATTGGTGACGAGCACTGAGCACCAATTTTCAGTTAAGAATACAGTTTTAATGGTTAAAATTATCAATTTCCACTAGGGTTGTAAAGAAGTAAATTACCAGTTACTTAAGTTATATCAGACTCAAGTGATACTACGGATCAAAGTAAGATATTAAACAATAAATCTAGTTAAAAGTTGAGTATATTTTCAGAGTTTATTATTTAAATTTAATTAATTTGAGACATATTGAATTAAATGATGAGTAGAAGAAATGGAAAAGCAATAGTTTGGAAAGAATATACTCTTAGTTAGAATATCTACATTTTCAGTATGTGATTTACAATAAGAATAACTTACTCGTCGGCCCTATTCATTAACTTGTGTTAAATTTGCGATCCTATTTTCCACCAGTTTGTCATACAATTATACTAGAAAATTAAATTTTGTATAATTTATTATTTAAATTATTATATTATATTATTATTTAAATTATTTATTATTTTAAATGGATCTTTAAAAATTTATTGTAAACACAGGTTGAACTTTAGACCATTTAACTGAATCCGCATGCTACGGTGCTAACCCTCCGAGCACGAGCACACGCTCGAGCACAAAATTTGTCCGAGCGCGCGGTACTAAAATTTTGTCGAGTACAGAGCAAGTGCATCATTAGCTATAGTTATTTCAATGCAAATAAAATATAGTTATTACAATCAATTCATAGATTTGAATCAAATTTGAAGCTTTGCTTTAATTGACCTCTACTAGTATTGAGATAAGTAACTTATTATCAATTAAATCGGTCAACTTATTCATTGTTCTATAAAGTTAAATGGTTTAAATTTCAAATTAATATTGATATAATAAACTTATTTCAAATATTTCAATAGAACATTATTATTATTACTATAATTTTTATTGAATAACTTTATTAATAATCTATTTATCTATCATTTAAATTTGAATAATCTGTTAATATATTATTTTAGGTGCAGTTCCCCTCAGGTATAGACGAGCTTTTTCTTACATCGCTAATGAAACAGGTATGTTATGAATTGTATCCGTTTGGATATACTTATAATTTGAATTATAGGGATTCACTTATATTACACTAACACATAAATTATACACTTTATTGCACTTTCTGATAACTGGATTCAACTCTGGATAAATACACTGCATTTGTAGACACAGTTTGAACTTAAAGTGTGTTAATTTTATAATAAATAACATTTCTGTGGAATAATTACTTTAATATTTAGTTTTGAGAGAACGCATATCAGTCATTATGATTTCAAACAGTATATTCAACTTCTATTGAAATTATTATACTCTGAAATGTATAAGTTTTGAAAATATGTTTAATTAAAATTGATGTAAATATTTGACTTTCGTGTTCACTTCAATTAAAGGTTAATCTGTTCTGAATTTTAAACTTATAATTTGGAAAAATTACTTCAAATATGTTTTATCAAATTATTTAATAGACTTCAGAATCAGAAAATCAATAAACTAAAAATATTGAGAAACAAATATCAAATGGAACCTATTGTTTAAATCCTAGAATATTAAAATTCCTCATTTTATAGTATTTTAAACGAGAATTTCGAATCTACAATCAGTTTTTCTCTTCTTGAATAGTTTGGTCAATAAACTATTTGAAAATGTTTATTACACAACCTATAAAGTATAGTTCTTCAAATACTATTAACCATAGATAAGTACACGGTGTGAAGGGGTAAAAGTAGTTTAGACGCTACCTTCGAAGCTCAAACCGCTCTCTCAACATTTCTGAAATTTTTTTTGTTTTTAATATAATTTTTGATAAAAATTCATAAGAAATAAAATACTTCTGAAATTTTTTCAACTATTTTCAAAATTTTTTTAATAAAACATCCTTTGTACTGTTGGAACATTTTAAACCCCCTCTACTCTCCTGCTAGACCCCCTTTTAAAGTTGAACTTGCTTATCGTTAAGTATGTACACTGCCTAACAAAAGTCCATGCAATTCAACTTAATAGTCATTTTAATAAGACTTATAATCTTTTGAAAATGTCTTAACAAAACTTGAAATTTGATTAGACTTATTATTCATAAACAAGTCATTTGAATAGTCTTTAACGGAGTCAAATGTTTTCATATTGAAGGCATTTTTTCTATTCAAATTAATTCATTTAATAACTTGATCATCAATTTATAGATATACAATAGATATTGATATAAAAGCAATACAATTAAAAGCACAATCATTTATAAATTGATGATCAAGTTATTAAATGAATTGATTTGAATTGATGATTAGAAAACATGCCTTCAATATGAAAACAT
>JAQFXV010001370.1:0-13856 GCA_034694065.1 Camisia spinifer | reverse complement strand
AGCTCAGATTATTGAGCAGTTATTTATTAGAAGCGCAGCTCAGCTCAAGGGAATATCGAGCTTTGAGCTTCAAGCTCGAGCTGCAAGCTCAATATTTTTACTCCTTGTGCAACACTAGTGTAGATAATAGCGAAGCATTAAATATATAGAAACAGACGAGTGGTCCGTTTATATTAAATATTGAAACATCTGTTATCGTTAATAAGAGATGAAAATTATTAAAAACTTGATATTAATTAGTTATTTTTTTCATAGTAATAAACTCTGTTAACAAATTCCTCGAAAAAAAACTTAATATCAAACCTATAGATTGAATAACTCTTAAGACATTACATTTCCCTCCATAATCCCATCCCTATTACTATCATTATTATTACCAATAAATAATTTCTAATCCAAATGGTATCCGATTAACACTCAGTAAGACTTGTATTTGTTCATAAGCAATAAGCGATTCTCAAACCCCATATAAATATCTGCTGAAATAGTTTGTTTTCATTCAAAATTGATAGATAAGTTTGTATATCATATTAAATCAGTTATCGATAAAATTCATTTATATCATTTTGAATAAAAACTTCAAAACTTCACATTATGAAAGTAATTTCACATTTTGAGAAAATTTCATATTTTTCATATTCCACTCACACACTCACTCAAAATGCATCATAACTTTTAGCTCAAAATCGATAGAGCTATTTGTCTTCTCTAAAGATGTGTTAAATCTGCTCTTTGACAAACTATGCGAACATTTATATTGAAGAAAGTACTGCACCTCATATTCTGATTTAATATCCGACATAAGCATAATATTATAATACGAATAATTAATCTGAATCATCAGAAAGATATTGAGAGACTTATTCAAATAGCAATAAAATTGAAACCTTATATGATTGAAACAAAAGTAAAAGGAATAGAATTTATTTACAATCCAGCTTTTATGTCAAATATTTGTATGAATTATGATATTAGTTATAAATAGAGCATTAAAAATTAAATATAATCAATATCTCACCGGTGACTAATATCTGTTTCAAAGTTTGTATGCAAATGAATCACATATTAAGGACCAATTCGACAAACTTTATAAATCAATATATTTAAATATTTGACCCTAAATTTGGAGGATTAATGAATATAAATCAGTATTTAAACCATTTTTAGTGAATATTAAGTATATATTTGAGCCATTTTTTGTATATATAATATTCAATATTTCGACCATAACAAATAAATATGCTTTAATGCTTTAGTTATAAATATACAGATTTATACAATTGCTTGATATTGGTTTTCTCATTACTGTGATCATTTTATCTTCAAGAAAATCTATGAATCTATGAAATCTTCAAGAAACACAAACACTCTAAATTCTTTGAACATTATAAAGAAATTATTTAATATGCAAATAAAGTGAACGTTATGATAAATTAAGCAACTTCATTTTTTTTATATCTCTTCTATAGTTTCAAAAACTTGGAAATATTGTTTTTTTTGCAATAAACTGCTTTGATATTTCCGTTTTGATGAATTAGAAATGAATTATAGTTTGTGAATCGGATAAGTTTTCGAACTGAAAACTAATTGACAGATTTTTTCATCTTTAAGTTGATAATATCAATCGATATTTCATTTTCAAGAGCTGGGATTTTCAATTAATTCGGAAAGGCTTTCATGTTATTTTAATTGTGCTTTAAATCTTTTGATCAATTCTTATCTTGAAGCTTTTCAAATAAACACAATTAACTCATTGAAAGTGCTTTTTATAATGATAAATTAGTGAGATGTCTGTCAAAAATAGCATAATAATTTTCAAAGAAAAGTTAGTCCAAATAATAAATGAGAAATTAAATATTCATTCAGTTGAAACTTTTGCTACACTCGCAAATTGTAAGGATAAAAATTATCTCATAATTATAAATCTCTCATTTAATTTAATTAGAGAAAAAATAAATCGATAGAAGAGATTTAATTCCTTCAGTCAGAGACGTAAGTGTATAACAGTGTGTGGCAAAGGATGAGACTAGGTCGGGGTTGACCCCTCCTAAATTTTATGTGAATTCCAAAAATCAAATGGTAAGAAAATTCTTATGAAAAAATTAATTAATTTTAACAGTAAATTGATCATTAATGTAACCGAATGTTCGTTATTTTCTACGAACTAATAGTAACTAAAATTCAAGAATTTTTTTAAAAAATCTAGACAAATTTGGATCAAACCCGATGGGTTTGAGCTCCTTTTAGATAGAGTTCAAATCTGACCCCTTCTGGAGCATCATAGTTTGGCACTTGTTTTATATACTGCAATAGTAACTCATTCCAGTACTATATCTCTCGAATCGAATACTTTGTTAATCTTGAACTGAAGTTAGATAGACTATATGTGAAATTTATGACAAAAACTTTATTAACTGCAGTAATAAATCAATTTATTGAATAAGTTGTGATAGCATCATATGATCTCTTTCTTTCCCATCATAGATGATTACTCAGCCTCAAGTGAACCAAATTAATAGACCATTATTTTATTGTGAATTCTATAAAATAATGGATTAGATTTGAGCCTTACAATTACGAAAAATTGAAGAATATTCATAATTTTTTAAAATATATGACAATGCTTGCCTTCTAAAACATTAAGTATGAAAAAGATATTGTTTTTTCTTCATTGCATTGTGTGATTTCACATTTTAAGTTGAGAAATAATTATACTTCCCAAATAATTTCATTTTTCCCCCAATTAAGGGGCTGTAGCTTAATGAGTAGTGTCGCTGCTTTGAGTGGTGGGTTCGATCCCCAGATTGCCTACATCTTTATATAGATATTTATATAAGCCCCTGTTTCCGAACCAAACAATTAAGTTCGAAGATGAACAAATGTTCATATAAATGCATCGGACCTGTGGGAGAACAGCCTAAAGCTGAACGAGTTATCCGGAACGAAAAAAGTTCAAAGTTTGCATTATTATTATTATTTTCAGTAGATTATGATTGAGAACTATACAAATAATATGAGCTCATGGGGTCAAGTGGTCATCACATCCGATATACTGTATAATCAATTTGAATTCCCGAAAATTGTTCATAAAAACTAATGCTCATCAGAGTGTTTATAAAAAATTATTTTATAGAAGATTTTCTCTGCTTTTAAAGTATCTTTGAAATATTTAATTTAAAAACTAGACATTAAACTAGACATAATCACAATATGAGCGCTCATTTAATTTCAATATTTTTCAGCCCTAGATTTTTGTTTTATAAAAATAACATAAATATTTGCAGCACAGCTTTTGCAGAAATAACTGCAATAAAATTTGATCATAAAGAAAGAATTCATGATATGATGAACTTGTTATTTGAAGAATAGGTTATTCGTTATGAGTTCACAGATAGATCTTATGCTAACCCAACACTGTTAGGCCAATACAATAGAAAAATATTTAATTTGATTTAATGATGAAAATGATAAACCTTTCATTTGTGCCAAATATAGTGACTTAATTTGAAATTTCCTCATTTATCCCCAAAGCCTATTGTTTTGATTTCATTGTTCTTTGATTGCAAAATTTAACCTCATTGTAACGCATCCTTTTCTCACATTCACATATGCCTTATTCTGAACATAATTCTATTGATCGATAAAGTGAGTTCATTCAGTTTAATTACTATAGATGTATAGTCACATCATATTTTATTATTAATTTGTTTAAATTTTCATATAATATAATTTTAGTTATTAAAATTTAGTCAACTAGAATTGGTGTCACAGTATTATTTAGAGCAAAATATAGATATTGCTTTCAAAATAACTCATATATTCATAAACATTTCAAAGTTGGACTTAATTATTTATTTATTTAATAAGTAATTTCAATCTTTTCAAATGAAAATTAAAAAAGAAACATTATCGAAATCTAAAATAAGTTATGTTCAACTATTCAATATTGAAATTGAAACTATCAAAATCTATTTTTATTATTATCAAAAGGAATAATTCGAAAAATCTATTCTGAATTTTGATGAAACGCATTCAATGTCTGCATAGTTTTTTATTATTATAAATTTAATGATATTTTTATGAAATGAATATCATAAGATTAATTGTTCTGTTAAATATCTTGAATAGATCAATTTATTGAACAAAATTTAGCTTTAATATGTTTTGCTAAAACTAATTTCAGTGGAATAATATGAATTCTTATGGAATATTTCTGGAGGACATAATAACATCTCAATACTTACTTCAAGCCGGACTTCAAGGAGTTTCTGTGGTAAACCTTATAAAAACGTTTTGTAAGTAAGTTGGCTTTGACTAAATAATAATTTTCTTTAAAGCCTTGTCCACAAATTATGTTACGCTCTTTGGGGAGGAGGGATTTAAGGGCCTAACTTAGCAGGGTGTTCATGGAAGGAGAGCGTTATATTTTTTAACTACTTCTTTGTTAACATTCAAATAATTTTCATTTAAACTAAATTGATAAGAAATTTTTGTCTTATTGATTCAAAACATTCAATTTTTAAGGAAATAATGTTTTTAATGAGGATTCTGGGGGTATTTGAATAAAAACTTCTTAATTTGAACTTTATATATAAAAATGTTGAACTTTGAATCTCGGAGACAAATTGAACGTTCTATCTATGGAAAGAGAGTCCTAGAGCCTATTGTAATAAGAGCGTAACATAGGGAGAGGGAGTTTCAGCGTAACATAGGGAGAGGGAGTTTCAGCGTAACATAGGGAGAGGGAGTTTCAGCGTAACATAGGGAGAGGGAGTTTCAGCGTAACATAATTTATGGAAGATGCGTTAACTACTCTATAAGTATAATCATTCATATCGATATCATAGAGCGTTGGACCGCATATCTCGAAGGTTTTCGCTCTCGGACAGAATAATCAATGAAAGCACTTATGTGAACCTGCGGTGAAAATATAGTCAAACATACATCAAAATGTTTCCAATTGTCCGGGAATGAGGTCGTCTGGCTTTCTGTTAGATAGATTGTTATAAGTATGCATAAAAGTACTTATTTTATACAAGTATACTTTTATTGAAATAGTGTCGAGTGATATAATTTTTTCGAGTGAATCCTTGAAAAAACAGAAAAGCTTCTTTGATATGAATCACTTTTTGGAAAATATGAAATACCCGTATAAATGTTCGATATTTTTAGATTGTTATCAAATATAAATTTGTCGACAAAACTGATATTCGTTTTCCAATTGAATACATTTCATTTTTGCTATGCTTTCAGGCTCTAACTTACAATCCTTACAGTTTGCTACATAAGTGTGAGCGAAACCCGGTTCAGATATATACTTTTTTGCAATACTTTTTCTATTTCTATTGAGAAAACATGTTATACATGAAAGTATATATCTTAAGTTCGCTCTTATTAAAGTCATCGACTGTACAGTATAGGTCACAATAAATGAACTTGAGATTACTTTTTAGCTTAGTTTTGATGGACATTACTTAATACCTTGTCTTTATTTTCACGGCTCTATCTAAGTGAATGTAATTGTTACGAATGGCAAGTAAACTATGAAGAATTAAAAGTTGCACCGATTCATCAAAAATTATCTATTTTTCTCTTGATTTTAATACAACGAAAAATAGACAGAAATACAGGTTAGATTGAATAGAGCTAATCTATATTCAATTTGATATAACATACTATTTTGTTGCTATTAATTTTTATCAAATTCAAGTGACGAGGACTTGTTAAGCATAAAATAGAACATTTTCGATGCTCTGTTTTCGATCAATAATCACTTGGGGTAAAAATTTAATATCACTTTATAAATACAACTTATCATACTTATAACTTATCAAGCAACATTTTTTCAATTTAAAGCAATATTTCTCTCCTTAAGGTTAAGAAAAATAACCTTAAGTCATAATTCTATCATATCATTCTTTGTAAATTTTTATCAAATTTTTTTCGCTTAACTCTGATAAATCACTTGAAAACTCTCTCAAAATGTTAGTTAAAGTGCAATATATCGATATACAGATCTGTATATCATCATTCCAAACATTTAACTTAAACAAAATAAAGTAAATTATGGAAAATAAATGGAAGAAGAGTATGAAATGCTGCTGACAAGATAGAAAAACCCATTAAATTCCATAACAACCAGATTGTCCAAGACTTATTTTCGCAAATCCTCGAAATTTAAGGGTGTGATCAAAGCTAATATTATTCAAAATAAAGTTTTTTCTGAAATCTAATTTTTTGAGAAAAAAAATCAATGCTTTTTGGAAGATTTTAATTTTTTGAGATCATAACCAATAAATGAGACTGGTTTTTTTTCTAAATCACTCCCGAAAATTATCCAATAAGGAGTCTAAATTGAACTTTTACACTTCTCTAATCTTTTAAAGGCTTCTATTTATTTACAAATATTGTCAATAGTTAATTGAAGAAAATCTATTCGGCATCATACTTTAATTACATTACGCTAAATGGGGTGGGTGGGGGTCAAAAGCTGTGCGTAACTTAGGTGGTCAGCCATATGTAAAAGTGCGTAACATGGGATGAGAGGAGGTCAAGAATGTGCCATTTTTGCGTAACGTAATTAAAGTATCATGCCTTAGATCTGCTATAAATTAGTTATTTTTATTTATAAATTGGTTCTCTTTAATTAATTATTTGTAATATTTGTAAATGAATAGTAAATATTGAAAGAGTAGAGATATGTAAAAACTTAATTAAGAACAATGTGTAAAATTATTGAATAATTTTCGAGAGTGATTCAAAGTAAGCTAGTCTCAAATGTGGAAGATGTAAGTTATGAATTCCATTTTCCAATTTTAACAATTGTCACTTTTAACTTTAAAAAAAGAGATTAAATTTTGGCTAAATTCGAGCGAAGTTTTCTGATTTTTCGTAGTTTCCATTCTACCCACACCAACCTTACCCATACCCATCACTTGGCCAAATCTGCATAAAACCTATTATTGTTAATGCTTTAATCTCTGCTTATAAAAAGTTGACAACTCAGTTAATTATCAGTTTTTATGAAGTTTTATTAAAAATTCATGTTAAATTTTTTTTAACTCAGTCATATATTTCCTCATAAATAATTTAGTCATTTTTCATACAGTCGGTGATGTCGTAATGTTAAAAGAGATATTGTATCACAAATTCATGTAGAAATTGATCCATACATCAGATAATTCACAAATCTATATAATAAAATCCATCCAAGTCTTACTGTGAGTATGTCTGCACTCATATACTTCATATATCTATACATGAATATTTGATTCATGTTTTTGAATTTTACATGTATTTTTGACTTAAATTGTTTTGGATAACTTTTAATTGGAAAAATGTGAGACCAGACGTGAATTATTCTTTTTAAAGGGAATCCAATAAACATTTGGAGACAGATAACTTCGAACATTTAGAAACATTTAGATATATATAAATAGAAAATTATAGAAATAAAGTTTACAGTAATAGTACTTATTTTTAGAGTTCAAAACTGTCAAAACCAGGAGAAAGAGAAAATTACAAAAAATTTCAAACAAAAACTAACAAAACTATTAGTAATATTGGGATTGATTATTGAAATTTAATGAATCAGAATATTTGATGATTTTCACTTGAAAACTATTTTTTGTAGAATCAATCTTTGGTTAATGAGTTAAAATCAAGTCCTTTTAGGATTTAATTTTTTTAGGATAAGACTGTTTTGAAATTAAAGTTTCGGATTTCACTGTTAAATTATTCAATACTGCAGAGGAAAAGTATTTTTGCTGAGATTATGGAATATATTGAATAATTAAATTTAAATCAAAAAGAATTCTCCGTATGTGAAGCAGTGGCTAAAACTTTTTAAGGATACCATCGAAACTTGATCTGAGTAAAAATTAATGATATAATCAAGTAATAAATATTGGAGCAAAATTTTTGACTAAGTTTCGTAATGCCATTTCTCTAACTGAACAAAATTCAAATTTAAATATAATTAATGAACTTCTAATCACATTATCTGAAATCTTCAATGTTATAAGTGCTTTGATCTGATTTTTAGTCTTCACTTTCCTTTTTGCCAAATTAAAAATAAACTCAACTCAAAATAGCTTTCGTTTATTAGTTTTGTTTTTGTTTAAGACATTAATCTTTCACAAAATTATGTCAATGTCTTTTTCATTCAGCGATCAGTCATTGTATTATTTATGTAACAAAAAAATTCTATTCAAAAGAAACTATTATTAATGCTCTTCAAATTTATTTGACATAAGTTTAGGAGTAGACGAAAACTTGATAGTTATTCATTGAATTAATGCAGTTTCAAGTAAGTGATATCTAAAAGAAGTCTCTTATACTAATTAAATACAACTTGAATGGATGTTTGAGATTATTACTACTCTTACTTTACATTATAAGCCACTAAATCCTGTATTTATAGAAAAGAAGCTTATTTAGTTCAAAAATTTATGAGCAAAAAATGAAGAATAAAATCTTGAACTGAAAAAATATGATGATATTCGAAAATGAGAGCAATGCCTGATTCTATGCCAGTATAAAAAAGTAATACATTCCGAATGAGAATAACGTTGATCTAAGAAATTTTCATAATATTAGATGTGTAAACACTTGAATTAATTATTGTATTCACTTTTTGTTGAAAAACATTTGCTCTTAATTTAATTAATGCCAGAAAACTTATTTAATTCGTTATTAATTATTCAACTCCAACTTTATGCTCAATTTCTATATGATGGCGAGCTATGAGTTCATATTGTAGAAAATGTAGAAAAATCTTTATTGAATGACTTTTCATTTTATTTCTTTGGTCTTAAAAATTATTCAATAAGTTTTAGTTTCTAACTATTTCTAAAAACGGAATAATAATTTTGACAAACAAATTATTAATATATTACGCAAAACAGGGTTTAGATATTTTGAATTTTGACATGACGAAGTGTAGCCCAGTTTAACAATTGTCCCTATAATAGAAATAACTTTAATTTAAGCGGCTTTATAGATCGAGTTGCAATCCTATTCTACTGCTATATATATAGAATTATTAGTTGTCAAATGACATATCTGCTCATCATTATAGCTGAGGTCTTATAGATTGGAAATGGTTGATCTCAACAAATAATTGATCATGTTATTAGATGGAAGCTAGAATTGAGTCATTATTATGACTTTCAGTTATTCTATACAACTAAACATAATTTGATTTCGTTAAAACATATAACGAATTATACTAACAATGGATATGTGTCAAAATGGAAACCTCTACCAAATACAACATTTTAGTTATCGAATTGACACATCACTGCACTTAGGATAAAAAGAAGCACAAATACAATGTCAACAAACTGAGAGAATATTAACACAGTATTGAAACACGCGTATAAAATATAATGATATTTGCTATTCAAGTTACGGTATTATAACTACTGCATGTCTATGAGATGAGCCATTAGTGAAAAAAATTCTTTACATAATTGATAATAAATATTATGTGTGAGATTAGTTTGAAACATGTGGGGATTTTTACCCCTTTTAAGCGGTGGATCAATTTGAAATTCAATTAAATATTTTATTTTTGATTGAAATGAACTGATTTTTCATACTTGAAGAAAACTTGAGATTCAGGCTTTTTTACACTCAATATTACATTAATGTTGAGATTTTTTTCATTGAGTACTTGAAGGTACTTAAAGAGCTTTTACTTAAATCATATATACCTGTACACTGTATGAGTTATTGCTTAAAATAGAAATTTCGATCCTCTAATTTCCGAACTCAAAATATTTTCTACACAACATTCTGGAGACTTAAAGTTCAAATCAAGCCTTTAATTCTTGCAAATAAATAAGTCTCCACTTTTCACTTTTAAGGCCTTTTGTCATAACTTGAATTTCAATGAAAATATATGAGAACAGTAGCGACAAAAGCGCTTTGAAATGAAAAGTGAGGACTTTTTTATTTCCAGTATTTTACAAAAAATAAATAGGTTTACTTACTTTATGGCCAGTAGAAGGTCGAGCGAATTCATTAGAGAATAGTGGTAGGGGAGGATATGAGACAAAATTGACCAAAAAATGACGGACAATAAAAATATGTAAACAAATATTTATGACTTGACATGAATATTTCTGAATTTCATCGAAATCGATATCTAAAAAAATTGAGTCGAATAATTCGAAAAACTCAATTTCCCCGAAAAAATTACTCCGATATTTAAATTTAATACTTGAGAATCGTAGTTAAAAAGTTAAAGTTGAATAAATTGAAAAACTAAAAACTTTCTAGAAAAGCTTCTTTTTGCGCATAATGAAATTTCAATTCGCTAAGTAATCGAAACTACTGAGCATCGCATCAATTTTTAGGTACACTTTATGCTAATAGACTGGTCGTACCAATAGAAACAATATTAGATAGGGGAAAAGTTTTAACACAGCTGTATGTGACTCGGAAGATATCGATTTTTCCAAAAAAATAATAAATAAATTTTCGAATTCTAAGAGCAAAAATAAATTCAAAAATTTAATTTTTTAAAAACCGAAGATAAAGAATCAACACTATTTATTAATGCAAGATAGCGGTCCGCATTCGGAAGTATTCATTTAACATATCACTTCCGGTCTTTGAGCATCGAATATATTGTCTAAAACCCCACCTAACGTCCCCTTCATCATCTATGGAAAAATAGCCTATTTTGTAATTTTCACTCAGATAAAGATGGGGTTCCAAAGGTTTTTTCCTATTTCGCTGAATCACACTTTGAAAATCGAATTTTATTCATCCGACGATCAACTTGCAAATTGCCATTAAGTTTCAAAATTTTTAAATTACTGTGAAATGGGTTTCTAAATAAAATTAAACACAGTAAAAAATTAGAGTTGAACCAAATGAGACCAAATTAGTAAATCTGAAAAATAAAATGAGCCTTAAAACTAATGCAAAAAAGGCTAAAAACAAGACTTATTGAAAAGAAGATTTCTATTTTGAGTAAACCATTGAAATTCGTCGAGATTAATATATTATTCAATACTTTAAGAGTTCATTTGATGTGAAAAAATTCGGTTGCGAATGGTTCGCCGACAGCCAGTTAGTCGACCGACAAATGTTTTCATTGTTTATTGTTTGAAAATAAGCATGAAAAATTCCAAAAAATAACTTAACGTATTTTCGTACGTAGTATCTGAAAATGAAATCAATTTTTGTCTATCACTTTTGGTTTTTTTTAACATAAATTAAGTGTGTTTTTATGAAAAATGCCCAAAAAGGGAGTTATGTTCATTATCTGAAAAATCTGAAAATGATCGGCAAAAATTTTCAGATTCTACGTACAAAAATACATTGAAATTAATTTTTTTTTTTGGGAATTTTTCATACTTATTTTCTATGAATAAACAATGAAAACATTTTTAGGTGAAATGGCTGTCGGTGAACCGATCTGGACCCAAAAAATTCACTACAATTTATACAATAAATAGAAAGCAAAGTAAATCCTTGACCTATAAGATTCATAACTCGTTGCTGAAAAAGCGTAACCATGAGATGAATCATTATCAAAATTTTATTCAAATAATTATTTTGTAAATGAGAACGAAAGAGATAAAGAAACCTCAGTAACATGCTATAACAACTTAATAAGCTAATTTAAACGCTGTTTTACCTTAAATATACTGTCACTTGAAATAAATTATTTTATTTTGAAAACTTATAACCATTGAGTGACAATAAATAGTGGAAGTAATGCTCAATTAACACGATACCATTATAATGGAATACTTGCTTTTTTAAAGTGAATATAAAGTTCAACCATTGATTATGTTTTCCTTATTTTTCTGCATTTCATTCGGCTTAAGATTTAGTGTTGAAATATCTCAAAATAACTTAAATTCAAGAGATTTATTTTTAGAAAAAAAAGATTTTAATAGATTTATAAAATTGAAGTTTAAAAGTTCAAATTTTATAATCAGATTATTTACATAAAATTCAGTAAAAAATACTTTTTCAGATATATTTATGAACATTTTTTTGACAGAATTATAGCCTTAATTAAAGGGAGTTTTCGATAATTTTAATTCCTATAAAATTGATGCTTTTAGTCCAAAGGCGTTCCTTCTAATCATATTAACATATAGTAAAAGTTGATCTCAAAAAATAATATTAATTGCACAAAAATGCACTAATTTATTATAGAACGCTTCAAATGAAAGCAATTCAAACTTGAATAACATTTCGCAATTTCCATTATCTATAATTATAAATCCTAATATTTCATAATTTGTTTTAAGTTTCTCTTGATATGGAATCTTTTCTCGAATTATGCCATCAATGCCCAAATAGTGGTCGCGTGCCATTCGACGAATGGTAACGGATAACGTTTAGCTGGATTTTGTAATTACTCATATTTACTTTTATACATTTTCTAAAATATTTATGAATGAATTTAATGAAAATAATAGTTTATTATACGAAACTTTAGCTATTACATCAATATCAATAAGGAGAATACTCTATATTTTCAACCATCGCAACCAAATCTATAAAACTTTCTAATGTATTGGAATAGAAAAGTTGTTCTAAACTAAATCAAATGTTTATTCCAAACTTGATATTTTCAATTTATTTGATTTTGTGCAATTTTCGTTGAAATTTAATTTGGCACAAACAAGATGTAAAATGGCCCCCGAATCAGAATTCCTTTATACAAATTAATCCATAATAAATATTCCGAGAATGAATTACTCCCAACCAAATCACAGAGAAGTAGTTTCAAAATCATAAAGATTTTGCACTCAAACTTCAACTGTTCTCAAAGTACTGTATAGTTAATGTTTGTGATTTCGAATAAAGACTTAAATAAGACTGTTAGCATTCCATACGATATTTTTTTAATTCATTTGGGTTACAAAAATTTCAATTGAATTGTCTATTTTTAGGAATTGTAATCATTATAACGAATCTAAATGACTACTTTGTTTTATTGCTCGTAAATATAGTACAGTTATTATGAGTTAAATTATGTGAAACAATTACAGCCTTATAAACTAGACTTACAAGCATTAGTCTATATTGCTATAGCTTTATAACATATTTAACAACAAATCAATTTAATTCTTCATATATTTAGTACCTCAAAAAGCAAACATTAATGTTGAGTCATTTATATTTTATGTTAATTTTTTGCAATCTTATAAGTTTTTTTGTTTTTAATTTTTTCTAAAAGTCATACTTTCGTTGGTTTAAGTTTTTTATTATATGCACTATAACATGTTCTTAAGCTTTCTCTATTCAAAGACAACCATTGTGTAACTGTAGACACTTTTAGTGATTAAGGCTTAGAAAACACAAATGGAGAATGCATTTAACAATTAATGTGTTGCATCGTTTGTATGGCTTATATTACATGTGGATAAAGACTTTTATCAGTTATTTTATGGCGAAACAAAGTGTCACTTTAATATATTTTTGATGAAAAAATCTTTTAGAAGTTTGAATATTCAAATGCCTGTATTGTTATGTAGCGTATAAGAGATATATCATTTGTAAACGAAATTAAAAAAACTTTTTAATTTTTATGTCCGTAATGAATGCAAGCAAAAACCAATTTTTAAAAAACAATATAATGACTTGAATAAGTTATTAATATTACTCAAATACTTCTAATGTGAATTCAGTTTTAATTTTATTGTTTTGCACAATAGGATTATGTTTGCCATTATAGTTATTGAGCTCAAGGTATACAAAAACATAGCAGTAATCATTTGATTAATACGAAGTTGTTTTATATAAATGAATTAATAAAATCAAGAACAACACTTTTGAAACCTTTATCAAATTTTATTTTAAAATAAGTTAACTCACAATCT
>JAQFXV010001369.1:0-13857 GCA_034694065.1 Camisia spinifer | reverse complement strand
TTGTGGT
The DNA here is from genome assembly GCA_034694065.1 of Camisia spinifer. Taxonomy (NCBI): domain Eukaryota; kingdom Metazoa; phylum Arthropoda; class Arachnida; order Sarcoptiformes; family Camisiidae; genus Camisia; species Camisia spinifer. The sequence goes on along the minus strand of JAQFXV010001369.1, from coordinate 13,850 downwards.
TCAACTGTTCCATCAGTTTTCACTAAAACAGAAAAATTTCTCGATTGGATCAATAAAATGAAAGCAGAAATTGAATTCAATAATTATATCGAATTAATAAATTAATTTTAAAAATAAAATTCGAGCATTTGATTTTAGACTTTAGGCAGATTTTAGAAAACTGTATGTCTGAAAAAGTATTTTTAACTTTGTAATGAATTGTACTCTTGTATTAAATTTATGAAATAGTTAATTATATTAATATGTGAGTGCTTTGAGATGTAAAATTCCAAGTGAATTCCATGTAAAATTCCAATTCCAAGTTTAAGATCACTTTAGTTCTCTCAAATAACTTTGAAAACATAATAGTTATTTTAAGTCGTATTTATGTATTGGGAAAAATGCTATGGCATTTGGAACGTTTGGAATATTTCTAAGCGTTTAGTGTGTCCTTTATGACCGATTACGGATTTCCCGGAATTTAGAAGGTAAGCCATTTCGGTGAGAATCGATTTGATTAAAATTATTTTGATCAATTGGAAGAACAATCCTTCGACATCAGAAAAATATAAAAATTTTCGGCGAATAGCCATTATTAACATGTTTAATTAATTTTCGAAAACTTGAATTACACGCTGTCTCTCTGAAAAAATTCACGTTTTTCTTCGAATTTATTTCAAAATATCTTTATAACCATTCGATAAGTAGAATCTAGCATTACCAAAGTCGAAATAAGAGTCATTATTCAGACATTCATCGGTTATTTAGGAGATACGGCTTATAATTCTATTTTTCAAAAATTAATTAAACATGCTAATAATGGCCATTCGCCGAAAATTTTTATGATGTCGGAGGATTGTTCTTCCAATTCATCGAAATAATTTTAATCAAATCGATTCTCACCGAAATGGCTTACCTTCTTAGAATGGGTTAAAACTAATCGAATTTAAAAGAATTTTTTCACAATTTTAGACCAAAATATACTTTTAATTGATTTCGTAGATTTAAATTTATTTTAATTTTCAGAAAGCAAAGGACTCACAGATTTTGAAATTTGAGACCAGAATAAATTTACTATAAGTTATAACTGTTTGAAAAGTGAACTTAATTTTACTAAATTCTAGATATTTGTCGATTGTTAAGGAAATCGAGGATTTAGTGATTAATTTTCAGATATTTTAAAGAGAATGAAAAGTTTATTATTTTTTTTATTTTGAATTAATGAAAATTATATCAAAATTTTCAATACTTTAAGAAAACTTGATTTTTCAAACTGAGATTTTGAATAAGAATGGCTTCAAAATTAAAATATTCAATTGATTTTTAGGTTTATTTACTTGTATTATGCATTTGATTGGCCATAACATTAGTTGATATTCTCTTCTTATATCTGTCAACTTTCAACTGAAGACCACTAATAATAAAATAGTTATTATCAGTAGTAGTACTCAAAACATTTTGAACGCTTGTTTTACTGTAAAATAATAATAATTAAATGCGAAAATTTGTACATCAAATAAAGTTAGATCTATAAATCAAATTTAAATAATGGTTATAAACATGAAACATGTCTCACCACTGAAAATATACGAAAGCAAATGCAACTCCCGTTCGTTCAACGAATTTCATCGATAAAACTTTACCGAAAGTCTCGAAGAGAGCCATGAAATCCGTTTTTGAGACACCGATTGGAATATTAGCTACAAATATAATATTGGTTTCAGGTATTTGTTCGAGACATTGTTCACCAATTATTGTAATATTCTGTTGGCCAACAAATTCTGGTCTTCTCTCATTTTTTCCACTATTTTTCCAATTATTTTGTTTGAATCGAGATTTACCGCAGTTTTGAATTATTCTTATTTCTTGTGATTTTTCATCCAATTTCAAGTTCTGCCACGAATTCTGTAATCCATTCCGTAATTTATCGGCAAAACTTGTTCCAGAGTTTTTATGAGAAGGAGTTTGTTTTCCTTTCGACAAAATATTACTTAAATTGTCGATCCATTTGTCACTTACAATGTTTTGAACATTTTTATTCTTGTAATCCTTATCCCAAGTTTTAGACCAAATGCTATTGAGATAACTAAATGTTTCAAAATCAAAAGGATCTTTTTCTTCAACTTTGTTTGTGTTTCTATTGATTAAATCATCAATAAATAGTTCGTTTAATGAGATCGGAAGCAAATCATTTGCTTTGGATTTAGATTTTGAGTCCGAATCAACATTACTATCAGTTTCATTGATCATGTCATCGATATTTTGAGCAATTTTTTTTAATTCAAGATCTTCTTCATCTGATGTTTTGACAATTTCTTCTTTAAAACTACTTTTCAATGATTGCATTTTAATTTCTGGATTAATCACATCATTGAAGGCATCGGAAGGCGCGAGAAATGCCAATACAGTAGACTTACAATATTGTTCATCATTATTTCGATACAATAAAAATGTTTGAACAAACTTACGTCCCATCAGTTTTGTGAGTCTTATGTTATCACTTGAATCAATGGCTTTTATGGTTCCGATCACTACAATCGCAATTTCAGAATCACTATAAGTCTGTCCCCGTTTTGAACTAATAGAATGTTGTTTTTGCTCAATATTTATATTATAAGCGATTGGTTTAACATTATTTCCGGTTTGATTCCAAAACAATTCATCGATACGTTCTTGTATTTGTTGTTTTCCAAACGCAACAATTGATTTATCGAAATCTCCGACAAAAAAGAAAGTCGAGTCATCACTGAAAAAGTTACTAATATTCGAAACTTTTGTGCAAAAGCTCTTAAAGTATTCTAAAACAAATTCGTAATTCATTTTTTAAAATTTAATTTAAAATATTGTATGAGAAAAACTATAGTTAATAAGTTTTGTGAATGGTTTCTATTTTTTCGATAAAGAATAAAAATAGTGTTTAATAGTTATGAATTATTTTGAAAATTGTCTAAAAGTAATTTTAAATTATTGAAATGCGTGCACACAAATGATTCGCTTTTCAATACATTCAAATACATCATTAAATTTAATTAACGGAAGCATTGAATGACTTGAACTGATTTTGTATTTTTGAGTGAAAAAAATCTAAGCATAAAAAAGTTGCATAAATTATAAGTGGAACCAAAACTCACAAAATATTATTTAAGTTCGAATCACTAGAAAAACTTCTCAAAGAAATAGGAAAAAAATTATTTAATAAATCGAATTATTATTGAGTAGACTCTGAAAAATACATATATTAAAAAAATGTTTCAATTTATAATGAGCTCTAAATTGGTTTTATTTCAGGGAATTGAACCATTCAAATGACTATTAATTTTGAAATTATCGATTTGATAAAAAAACAAATCAATTAAATGCTTGGCATTAAGTTTTTGATGAAGAATATTCAATAGATTCATTACAACTTCGGTGATAATCACTGGAATGTATTTCATACAATCCTTTCTTGAAAGATGAGTCAAAATCCAATAATATAACGGTTCCAAAGATTTATTCTAACCTGAGTTGTTATATATGGAGAAACTTCAAATATTGATGAGTTTTTATCATTCGAAATATAAAATGAATGACTGAAGTCATCCACAAGTTTTCAAATTCGAAACGATATGAAAAATTCAAAAGTGAAACTTCATTTACTGATATCAAGAAAACTAAACAAAAAAATATCTTTTGCAGAATCAAATTATTCTTAGTTAAAAATTTTAATTAAGATTTTTGGTGAATTTTGATTATTGAAGTATTGAATAAATAGAATTTTATTTAAAATTTGAGTAAAAAGAGTTGTAATGAATTGAATTATTAAATAATTGAAGCATTTTATTTGATAACAAGCTTTAAACTAAATATAAATTTAAATTTAAATTATATCTCGTCTTCTAAATCTGTTGTGAATAAAACTGTAACCACTTCTTTATTGCCATCCATTCCATCATTTGTAGGTTTCAATAAATTTTCATCACTCCTAAACGGCTCGACTAAGAAAAAATCTGGTTTTTTAGCTTTATATAACTGAACAATTTTATCGCCACTTTTTTTGCTATCAATTTTCAACTTTTCATTTTTGTTTCCACTTTTTGTGTCTTTAATATGTAATTTTGATCTAATTTTGATCATATTATTATTTCCATCGAATAAATCGGTTGTGAAACTCACATAATAGACAATATAGGTTATCATCGAAGCTATAAATATAGTGACAATTAATAAGATTATTAAATAGATTTCCATCCGATTTGAAGTTTATATCTATTTCAAACTTGGAATAGATTAGTCTTTTGTGGCAATTAATTCAGTGAATCCTTAGAATCTCAATTAGTATCAATTTTATCATTCATTTATCTTTATTATCTCAATAATATTTTAAATATATAAAGACTATAGACATATAAACATCGATTTTAAATAATTTGTGGATGAATTTATACGAATTATTCTCAAAAAATTTTAAACTCTAACCGAAACTATAATCGCGTGAAACATTCAATCAATTTTTTGTGTATTTCTCAAGAACTTCTCAATAGTAAAGAAACTGAAAAATTATGTCTTTAACTATGTTATCGAAAAATGTTGAATTAATATTATTATATTGTGTTCAAAATTAAATAACAATAACACAGTGTCTGATTCAATAAATAATTAAATATTTTCCATAGTCTTAACTTAAATTTAAAATAACTTTTATATAGCTAAGTCATGTATAGTTTGAGTTAATCTTCAAGGAGTTAATTTTGATATAAATAAACTAAAATACTTGCATTCATTCCTTAATCCATTAATTTTAATCATCAATATAATTAAAATCTTTGAATTTAAATAAATCTGATTTGAGCGAAATCGGAATAATCATTAGAAAATTATTGAATTATTTATTTAAAATCATTGAAAATAATGAATAATATTTATCAGAAATTATAAGTTCATAATATGATTGTGATTCTCAAAAAATATTCTTGAATGCAATGAATGGAATTGAGTGCGATTCTAAAAAAAGCTGTGGAAAAATAAGATATTTATGAAGGGTCACGTTCACTTTACCGACATTGCTTAATTTGACTCAAAACAACGATCAATAATTATCAAAAATTAATTTCAATCTATTTTTGGACGTAGAATCTGAAAATGAAATCAAATTTCATTTATTAAATTTCGTTTTCTCAGTAAACTCATAAAACTCGTATTTTTCGTACTTTTTCAATAAAAGCACTTTAAATGTGTCATAAAAAAACCACAAATGATAGACAAAAAGGGGTTCATTTTCAGATTCTAAGTTCAAAAATAGATTAAAATTAATTTTTTTGTATTTTTTTATCAATGATTTGATGCAATTATTGGAAAGCTTTCGGTTCAAGTTATGATTATTTATTTTTCTTCTGAATTCCTCAAACAGTTTCGTTCACTATAAGTAACAGAAAACTTCTTATCGAAAATTATTTCAAGAATTTAAGTAACGAATAAAACATAAACATTAATATAATTACTTATAAGATATTTAATTGCATTGATTTCTCTCTTTTCAAAATAAAGTTTCAATTTAAGTATTGGTGACCACATGTCAAGATTGATGTGGACAGTCCAGAATTCGGTAACTCGAGCCCCGAGTGAACCTAAGTCTGTACCCTAACTCAAAATTAGTTCAATGATCAATCAGTTTAGTTAAAGAAAACTTGATATTTCAATCTTATAATCACATGCTTAATAAGAGAAATTATAAATATATTGAATCCTATCTTTTGGCAATTCATGAGTAGAGACTCAAGATTCGGGAGCTAAAAACTGCCCAAATCAAGAGAAAAAATTCGTGAGTTTTGAGTGAAAAAACCACTTATTTAGGAAGTTATTTTCGGGAGAATAAAATGAATTTTTAATCCAAAAAAATTTTAGTGGAAGTGGATCAGAAAGATTAAATAATTGATTGAAAAGGTACAAATTACACTTGAGTATCAAATAAAACTGGTAAACTTTGCAATATTTAATTTTTCAATATTTTCCTCTCATAAATTATGCCTTTTGTATGTCAGTGAGTTCTTGCGAAATGTTCACCTGTTTTTATTCGTTGATTAAAAATTCAATAAACCCTTTAACGAATTTTTAGACCTTTAGTAGTTTATTCATAATTCATTAGTAATTATTCAGAGTTACTATGAGTTGAATAGATATCAAAAATGTGTCCCAGGCTTAAACTTTATGTAATATAGAGTTCAGCATCTTATTGAGTGAATTTTCTTTTATATTCATTCAGTGAAAATTTGATATCTATTCAACTGATAGTAACTTTAATTACTAATGAATAAAGTTGTAAAGGTCTAAAAATTGGTTAAAGGATTTATTGAATTTTGAATCAACGAATAAAAAGAGGTGAACATTTGGCAGGAACGAATTGATGTAAGAATTTGTGTTGAATACTTGCCGTAAGTTAATAATGATGGTAATTTACCATAGTAAGTTACCGTAACTTACGGTAAGTTAATCACAAGCGAATAATAACAAGTATTTAAAAAGTAATTGGTGAAAATATGTGAATATTTTGTATGAAGTTGAAATTTTTTATCGAGTGATCTGATATTTATTTTAAAATTTAAAGCTTAAATATGTTAAATGTTTTATAAATTACAATATAAATAAAAATCTTATTAATAAATGATAATTAACTTTAACTGAAAGTATTTTTAAATTATTTATTTTGATTTACAATCGGCTGAATTGATAGAAAAGTTATTTTAATATTGCATAAAACTTAAATCTAATAATAGACGGCACTGAAAGATAAATGCGTTAAATGATATTTTAAATGAAGAGAAAAACCAAAATCTTTTTAAGTTCACAGTCAGTTACCCCTTGTCTTACTCTTTGCGATACTCATAATAGAATTGTATCCACTTTCGCACCGCCCAAATGTACCGCAAATTCAATTCAATTAAGAATAAGTCTGATCGCGGATTAATGTTCGTAATAAACAGTTTCAAACCGGATGTTTGGCTTCGACTTAATGTTCAATTAAGGAAAAAATCAACCCATTGAACAGTTAAAGTCGAATTTACTCGAAAACTACTTTCGACCCCAAAATCAATCATTTAATAATCGAACTCATGCTTGAAATACATCTAAATTTTGAATTTAATTACGAGTCAAGACATAAACTAACAAAATATTCTTCAATCTTGAGATTTAAAATCGAATTTATATTTGTAGTGAAGAATTAATATTTTTAGTTAAGGTTTTATATTTTGGTATAAATATTATTGACTGTACAGTAAAGTAGTGTTACTGTAGAGTAAGTTTGACTGCAATGAAAGCTCACATCTATTGTAAAGTTGAGCATAAGTTAAGCGCATGAGTAATGGGGTATTCAATGCTTGTTATTATCATTTAGTTCGTGTCCACCATTACTGTGATTATAACCATTGCAGTCATCCGAATATCATAATTGAATTGTCATTAAAATAGTTGTTGACAGACATTAACACCATTTGTGTTCAAATATTCTAATAAATGACAATTATTTAAATGAACGATTGAATGACAACATATTCTATAACTAATAATTGTGATCATTTGGTCTGGACTTGTGTTTTGTTGTGTATAAGTTTAGAATAAAAGGATATTGATATGAATGAATGATATGATAAATAGATATTGAATATAAACTAATAATATTAGAGCTACTGATATCGTAATTGATAGAGTAATTGTGTGCAAGTCTGACAAGTGTTTGGACATAAAGTGTGTGTTAATGATATATCATATGTTATAATATAAATGACTTCTATTCTGCCGTTTGCGTCACCTGTTGTTAAACGTTTGTTGGGTTGTAAAAAAGGAGAAGCCATTGAAGACAAATGGAGTGAAAAAGCTGTTAAAAGTCTTGTCAAAAAATTAAAGAAAAGCGGAAATATTGATGAATTAGAAAAAGCTATTACTGAACAAAATGTTAACACAAGATGTATAACAATTCCCAGGTTTTCATCTATTTTTATATCATTTATAAGTTTGCATTTCATTAGTTATCCTTTTATTCAAAATTAGTTTTCACTTCAGCTCAACTCTCAATCATTTAATTGAATATTTGTCACAATCATCGAAATCATTGTTTTTATGTATCGCTATGTTTTGCAAAAGTCATCAAATAATTCACTGAATCTTAAATGAGATAAAAAATTGATAATAAATTTCGTCTTATATTCTATTAATAGATTCTCTTTTCTTGAGTTTCTCTTATTTTAAGTGTTTTTCTCATTTCAATTCATGATTTCCCACAAAATATAAATGAAAACTGATTTTCAAAAGTGACACTTTTCTCAATAGAGAACTACTTTTTATGGCTATAATAACAATAATAACTGATTTGGAGAACTTTGAAAGTCTTTACAAGAAGTGATTTATTTATTTCTTTTGTTGAATTCCGACTTTTTTTGCTCTCATATTCTCAAAGCATTGATAGACTGAATGAACTTATTATCTAATGAAATGAATACTTGTTTTGGAGGGTTTGCTATTGGTTTAGATATTGCTCCACAATATTTATTATTATTATTACTTCTCTAGAGTTGAGATGTTTCGGCTTTTTTATTAATATTACGATTGATAGCATTATTAAAAGTTAGCTTTAAATAGGATATACTTTTTAGATATAATAAAAACTTTATCCAAAGATAGAAAGTGTGCTAAAATTCATAGTCATTTTATTTGATTTAAACCTCTCTTCTGTTGTTTAAATAGAAATATTGATTAAGCTTTACTGCATTTTAAAGCACTTGAAATCTCCAAAAAATCTAATAATTATTGAAGAGGTTTATAAGAAGTATTTTTTCCTAAAATTCAATCAGCTTTGGAAAGAGAAAGTTCTGAAAATGTTTGATAACAACTGTTTTAAAGGTTTGAGAGAAATAATAATTGAATGAAACGAAGGCTTAAAACATGTTGCGCTCAACTAATAAAGTGAACGTTCTTTATAAGCCATTAGATAAAAAAGCAAATAAATGAGTGTCAGTCAAACAGTTGCGAAAAGTTGACTAAATTTCGCAAGAAATCAAAATAAAAGTAAAGATAGTGTAGAACTACATCTACTTCAGAGCCGAAAAGTTTCAACTGATTAAAAGTTGATATGTTTGGCATTGAATGTTATTCTGTTTTTATCAGAGGGTAAGTAAAAAGGGATCAAAGGAGGAATTGGGGAGGAATGAGGGGGACTTCACCTCCAAAAGCGCACCTTTCAATGTTGTTTATGGCCTCAAATCACCCTTTGTTCGTGACCTTCGCTTTTGGAGAACTACAAACTGGCAGTTAAGGAGAGCTTTAGTGAAAGGTTCGGTTCCTGTTTCTTATGCTGTTTCTAATGCTATCATAGCTTTTACCACATTTTCCCTCAAAACTAAAGAATGAATTGTGAGTTTTGAAGTTAGAGAGCAGTTGAAAATGCAATAAATGACTTTCCTGTCTGGCGAATGTCTAGCCCTCCACACACTCCATACACACACACACACACTCTCCACACACACACTCCATACTATTGAATACTGAATACTCACTTCTCTGTAAAACATACTTTCAATATGACTGAATGCCAGTGCATATGCATAGATCTCACTTATATTTGTGGTGTATGTGTGTGTGTATGTGTGGTGTGTGTTATGTCTCTCTTGTATTCATCCCAAAAATTACACACAAGAGTAAAGCATTACTTTATAATCTATACTCTTCTATAATGTAATGTAATTGAGCCATAAGTTCAATGTTTGTATTGGATCACCAAAAATATAAGAGAAAACTATTCATGAGAACCCTTCCATTTCCATCATTAGGGTATACAATGGAGTGTGCATTGGCTTTAGCTTTCTCTCAAACCGTTTTGTGTACAATCAATGTTAGAGCCATTCATTCCATTGCTCTTCACTTGAGATGACATTATTTCATATTTATTTCGTTTACTTTCAAACTTATTCAAAGTTTATATTTTATTACTTAAAAGCAAAACAATTTTAAGATAGATTTTTAATGCAATTATTTGATAAAAACTGCTGAAATAGTTCAAAACTAAGTTACTATTGGTTTCTCTTTGTTTTGAATATTAAATGATTGAAAGTTGACTAATAAGTGATGTGTTTGTATAGAGAGTTATCTGAATTAATAATATATATAATTAGTTAATTGTGTTATCGATGCGACAAAAATCATGTTCATATTGTTTATATTTGAATGTTTATAAAAAAAGATCACTTGATGGACGTTTACAAGTATCTCATCGAAAAGGTCTGCCTCATGTAATTTATTGTCGACTCTGGCGTTGGCCTGATTTGCAAAGTCATCACGAGTTGAAAGCAATCGACGCGTGTCAGTACGCTTTCAATTTAAAAAGAGACGAGGTTTGCGTTAATCCATACCATTATCAAAGAATAGAGACGCCAGCCTTACCACCAATATTAGTGCCTCGACAAAGTGCTGACATACCATCTGATTTACCAATTCTGGACGATTACTCTAATTCAGTTCCTGAAAATACTGACTTCCCAACCGGTTTGGAGAACCAATCTTTTCCATTAACAGGTCTTTATCTCAATCATCAAACAATATCAATCCATTACATTCAATAATATTATTCTCTTCTACAGTCAATAAATTATTGTTTCATATTTTCGAATTACTTTTCCAACCTTTTCAACTCTATCATCATTTTAATTTAACGCTTTTGAAAACATTTTCGTCCAGTTTTATACTTTTAAATGAGTTATTTATTTATTTAATTTACTCCCTAATCATTTTCTCATAAATAAATTTATATAAAAAGTTTGTCTTATGTTTGTTATTAAGCAAAACTTTAATCAATAGCTGTCTCAAGTATTGCATATCTCTAGAGTCAGAACTTTTGAATGTTGAGTTTGTATCATATCATGTTTTACTGCTATTCTTGTAATTCAAACCGAATTCGTCTATCAATCTATTATAATACTTAAGTCGCACTTTTAAGGCATTCTATGAATGGTTCAAAATCTCTTATATTCTATTGATTTGCTTGTTTTCTGTTGGTTTGAATTACTTTAGATGAAAGTTGAAAACTGTAAAAATGAATGTCTGATAAAAATGTAATATTTATAACAGAAACTCCACCGCCCGGTTATATGAGTGAGGATGGAGACAATCAGGACCATAATGGCACTGATAATATGGGTATTATATTTAATCAATTTCTCTTTAAGTTCAATAATTAATAATTGAATCATTTGTTCAGACACTTCATTGATATCATCTCCGAGTCCACCATTAGATGTACAACCGGTAACATATACAGAACCAGCGTTTTGGTGCTCAATTTCTTACTACGAACTCAATACACGTGTTGGTGAAACTTTCCACGCATCACAACCTTCATTAACTGTCGACGGATTCACTGATCCCTCCAGTTCTGAACGATTTTGTTTGGGTTTACTCTCGAATGTCAATAGAAACGCAATTGTAGAACAAACTCGAAGGCATATCGGTATAGACGCTATTCAATTGCTATCAAATATATTTTCAATTGTTTTTATGCCTACTTTTAAAGGTCGTGGCGTTAGATTGTATTATATTGGAGGCGAAGTATTCGCTGAATGTTTGAGTGATAGTAGTATTTTTGTTCAAAGCCCTAATTGTAACCAAAGATATGGATGGCATCCGGCGACCGTTTGTAAGATTCCACCGGGTATTACATCTTTATATTATTATTCTATACAATTATGTCACTATCAATTTCAATCATTCATAGGCTGTAACCTCAAAATATTTAATAATCAAGAATTTGCTGCTCTATTGGCTCAATCAGTAAGTCAAGGGTTTGAAGCAGTTTATCAATTGACTCGAATGTGCACAATTAGAATGAGTTTTGTTAAGGGATGGGGTGCTGAGTATAGAAGACAAACAGTGACATCAACTCCGTGTTGGATTGAATTACACCTGAATGGACCGCTTCAATGGCTCGATCGTGTTCTCACTCAAATGGGTTCGCCGAGAATCCCATGCAGTTCAATGTCGTAACGCATACACAAAAACATATGATTGATTGATGTGCTCTTTGGCTTACATTCAGTTATTGCAGCTTTTAGTGACTTATCATGTTTAAAGACCATTATTATTCTTTAATAATTACATAATTACTGTATGTTTAACAGAAATTAAAATCAATCATTTCTAAAAGTTGTAAGAATTTTAATCAAATAATGTTTTGACATAACATTAATAGTTTACAAAAATTATGTAAAATTATATTTCAAAATAATTGTTGCGTTTATTTTATTGGAAAATTTCAATTTTGAATCCACTTTTCATTTTATTATTGTTGACTAAATAACTCTTTTTTGTATTCGTTTAAATTATTTGAAACCGCTTTTTAGTAAACTTTTCAGGTATTATAATAATAATGATATAGATTTTTGATAAATTCAAAGTTTATAGAATGATAGCTATTATGAGAAATCAATAATTAATTACAAATCAAGAATAGAAATTCAATTCAAATTAATGTATTTTAATTGAAAGCTTAAATCATAAAATTGTTTCTAAAAAGTAATCTCAATTAAGTTTATGAAAAAACAATATAAATAAATCATTAAATATCGTAAAATAATTTCACTATTTATAAATCAATATAAATTTCAAAACTAGCGAAACAAATTAATTTAAATAATATAATGCTATTGTTCTCCACCTTAACCTTGTGCTCAACCAAACAGTTCATCAAATATATAAAGGGCCTCAAAATAATGGTCACCCTTTTAAAGGACCTCAAAATAACGGTCACCCTTTTAAAGCAACTCAATTTACTTTTAAACAATAGCTTAACTTTATTATCAATTATGGCATCGAATAATAATAGATATTTATCCCCATAAAAGACAATTAAGTATATTTTTTAATGGTTATACTTTTTAAACTTGAATTTTATCAATTTTCTCAATAATTCGTTTTCGTTGGATTTTTCAAATGCTTTTTAAATATTCAAATCAAACAGAATTTGATTGTGAAAAATAAGTTAATTCATCAATTCTTTTATCCAATAAGTCATAAGACTTTTTGAAAATAATGAGTAAACAGTTTTTCTACTTTAAAATATTGTTAATTTAGATTTGAATTATGTTTTGTATAATTTAAGTTTGAAAAGTTTCTTATCAAAAATAGATGACTTATTATTGTTAGAAAACTATTTTTTGAAAAGATTTTGATTAAATTATGAATAATTTTTCTCAAATCTATTCAATATTGAATGTAAAATACTCTGAATAAAAGCTGACAAATATTTTGTATATAAAGATAAAATCTATAATTAGAAACTTAATATTAAGTTTAGAACTTTTATTTATGAATAAATTATGAATTCAGTGTTTGAAGTGAATCGTCGAGTAGTGACCCATACAGTGATTTTTTATGCCCTCAACAATTGAAATTGAAATTTGAACAGGTTTTCTCCAATAATTTTGTGAAATGCGAGCTTAATTTAGATAAAAATCTAGTTTGAAAATCAAATTTTCTGATAGCATTCTCTTCCGCAGCTCTCCATTTCAAGTTGTGGGGGTTTTCTGACCCTTTAGTTGAAATGAGTTATATTTTTTTCAAATAATGGTATGCATGCCATCAACTGATACTAAAAGATGTCTTAAGTAATAAATATACCGTTTATTAAAATTGAAACTGACGATAGGCTAAAAACCAAATATTTCAATATTATTTAAAGTTATTTTTTACTTCCTTCTAAATTTTTGCCAACTTTGCTGAATTTGGAATTAAAAATGTTGATGCTATTCTCAAGGAAATATATTGTGTTTGCATCAGTGCTTTTTGAGTGACCAAATTTTAGTTTATTTGAGTTTGAGTTCAAGTATTTCAAAAATACTCAATTAAAGTCA
>JAQFXV010001368.1:0-13858 GCA_034694065.1 Camisia spinifer | reverse complement strand
GACTTATTATTGATGGGTTTCTATGCTTTTTCTTATGATAGTTAACACATTATTCAAAATGCATTACAAAAAATTTTCATTAGTCACTTTTTCTCCGATAAAGATAGATATATACAGTACTGGTATATGTTAATTGTTAGTAAAATATTAACTTATCACTTATACTCTGTAGAATTATTTATGGCTTAAAGAGTTTTATTTCTATTTATTTCATTTAATTATAGCTCAGCGACGCCTGTTTTTGTAGTGTTTTCATATGATATGACTCTTTTTTTTAACAACGTTATGAATATTCATCAAGATATGAAAATTAACTTATAATTAATATGCAAAAAGTTGATAGAAGTTGAAATAAGTTATAAGAGAAGCTATAATTGAAAGCTTTTAAGAAGTCAGTTAAAACATTTTCTATCTGTTCATGAGCTATATTCGCGCTTTCTTAAGCATCAACTCAAAAAAAGAAAATAATTTACTGAGTTTTGTAGGAAGTGATTAATTAAAAAACTTATCGGAGTTTTTGTCAACTCTTGATTACTACTAATATTTCTATAATATAATCTTTATTATAATATTCAGGTATAATAATAATATGAGTACTAAACAAAGTAGTATTAGGTTTCGTATTAAACCCCTTTTGTATTGAAATATACCATTTATATTTTGAAGGTTATCGAAAGATTCTTTTTGCATTCCATCATTGAATTGGAAAGTTGAAAACCGAAGTAATTTGCGAATATTTCGAAATTTGAATTCAATTTATTTTTATTTTGGGCTATACTGTATGCGCTCTTTAAAGAATTAATAGTTATTTCAATATTTCATACAATAATCTGAAGTTCTGTTCTCTTACAACACAACTATAAATGCTTATTGTTTATAGATTTTTATTTTTTGATTATATTATTTTATGACAAACGACTAGAAAAAACAAATAAAAAATTAATTTAATGCATAACAAGTGTTCGGGTTTTGAAAAAAGAAAATATTTCAAGTTTCATAAATGCTCAGATAGGAGAATATTGATACTTAACTGAATTTAACTTTAAAGTTAACTTTTTCTTTTGAATTGAAATAATTATTATTAACTATAATTCATTTATTTATTCATTTTTATCCGGTTACAAGTCATTATTCACGGAAAGCTTATAATTTTGCTTTTATTCCTCTTGTATTTCGTGAAAATTTTTAGGTGAGAGTAATGAATATCAATGTATGGAATCTAGAATTGAGGGCATATGAAATATTACACAAAATGCTTATCAGAATGGAATGCTCTCAACCAAAGCCCAAACATACTTAATTTGAAATTCAGTTTTAGCCGAAAAGCATGTTTCTGTCACATTCAATAGAATTAATGATAATCTTTAGAGAAGATTTGATAGAATACAATTCCGCTTTGCAGGAAGTCATCGAGTTATTTGGAGTAATGAGAAAATCATTAAAACATCGAAATATTGACGCGTAAAACTTATGAATCGATTACTAACTTTATTAGAGTTCATAAAAATGACAACAATTCGCTTAATTCCTACCTTTAACATAACTGATCTCATGTTAAAACTGATATCCTTTTGATATCAAGTTTTCCATTTTCCATAAAAGTTGTAAATTTGATTCAAATGCAGGTGATTAAAAAAAAGTTTAATTTAACATCTAATCAAACTCTAAATTATATAATTTACATTTGAATAATGATGACCTTAGTTTAGCTCCAAAATATTTGACGAATCACAAACTTTATATTATTTCAATATTTATTTTAGTGTTAAATAAACAAGAGTTGAAATCAAAGATGCGGTCTTAACGACCACTTAGCCATTAACGACTCGTGCGGTTACATAGCATATACAGTAAAGTCAATTTTTCGATCAAATTTTTTAACGAAGAGTCGAGTTCTAGGAAGAACATAATGCATGAATTGCATGACTTGCAATTTTTCAATGAATAGATCGAATTCTGGGAAGAACATAATAGTCAGACTCACAATTATTGTTTAGGCAATAATCTAAATAGTTCTCTCAGAGAATGACAATTTCAAGTGAATTTTCAGCTCCTGAAGATTGGATTCAAAACAAGAGTTTAAAACTATGAAACACGTGTTACCTGATCTTAAACTCAAATATTCTGAATTATTGAACCTATATAACTTTTTTCAACCTAAAATCACATAACTCGATTAGAAAGAAAGATATTTTGGGGGTCATTGATCAAAAATAGCCATTTTCAAATTTCAAAGTCAAATCATAGGCTTGAATTTGAATGTCAAGTATCAGCTCAATGATGATGAAAAAAGTTGAATAATAACAGCATTTAATGAAAAGATCTTAAAATTAAAAAAATCGAACTTCGAATCAAGAAGAATTGATAATCAAAGCTGGAAAAGTATCATTTGAAGCTTTTTGAAATGTCTTAAAAATTGAAACGTGATTTTCGGACGAAAAAATAAAAATTTATATTATAACAAAAATTCAGAGTTTCTGAGTTTGAGCTGTCGTTGAGTTATTTCTTACCAAGCTAAATTACACATGTTCAATTATTTTTAACCTGGTTTTGAATCCAATCACCAAAAATTGAAAATTCACTTGAAATTGTCATTCTCTGAGAGAACTATTTAGATTATTGCCTAAACAATAATTGTGAGTCTGACTATTATGTTCTTCCCAGAATTCGATCTATTCATTGAAAATTTTATCGAAAAATATGGATTCTATATGACTAAAACCCTGTGAGACTAAAACTAAAACTGAAGTATTTTTCATAGCAAAAAGAATATTGAAATACAATATAAACAAAAATAGTAAAAAGATATAAATCAGCGAAACCATTCATTTTCATTATATCCAACTTATAAAAAAAACTAATGGTCATTAATTCACGTATTTCAGATCTAATGAAATAAAACACCCCTTTAATGAGCCCTCTAGTGATTTGGAGATATTGAGTCTAATTACTTAACATTTACTTGTTATTGAGATAGAGATTGCATAGAAAAATAGAAATTAGAGGCTCTGCACGCATACATTTTCATAGAAATCAAATCTTGTAATGGAATTTATAAGAACACTTGAGATGAATATTTTCTAATATAAAATCTAAATATTATAAAAAAATGTTGGAATAAACAATCTATATATTATAGGAAAACTGTTTTTCAATTCTTTGAATATTCAGTTAACAAATAAGCTAACAATAGAACAATTGTTAACACATCATAACTATTGATCAAATGCAACAAAAGCTAAATATAAAACATTTTCATTTCAGGACTGAATTGGATCATATAATAATTCAATTTAGGAATAATAAATGAAACACAATATCTAATTGTTTGCCACTCTTTGACTGAAATTAAGCGAATCTTCTTATATTAAATCTAATTAACCACTAGTCAGTCAATATAATGTTATTATAATATATATTGGTGTTGGTCTTCATTTCTTTGTATTCAAAACTCAAAAAATGTAAGTCAAGTTTTAGTTCATGTACTGTAAGTCATATTTTTGAAAAAGGATTTGTTAAACCATTGTTTGAATGGATTTACAGTAGCGTTATTAAGAGCTTGAACTAAACTCAATATTAATTTTGATAACACTTATAACCTTTTAGGAAAATCTTTATCCAATGAATCAAATTAAAACTAAAACTAATCAATCTATTGAAATGTCTTTGTTTTTCAATGATTTCAATTTTTGTCAATATATGAGTCTATTGATTGAATTTTCAAAATGAATAACTTAATCGAAATCTTCAATATAATTTATCGAAATAATTTTCGAAAACTTAATTTCATTTCATTTCGTTAAAATCGATAAAATGTCGATTAAGTTATTTCAAAAAATTAATCAATATATTGATATTATGCTTTCATTACACAAAAATTTAAATAATAAAATTATTAATATTTAAATAATAATCATTTCCATAGACATGATTCGACAAATTGATTAATAATGAGTTTCCATTTGTTTTAAATTTGGTATACTTTTCAATAAGGTTATTATTGAGTTCGATTGTAAGCTCACATTTACGCTACTGTACTCTTAAAGCACTCGCCCATACATTAACACTCATTCATAACCATTAAACTTCACTATAACTGATCTTAAGCTTTACTGTAACAGAATTATATAGTAAAACCTTAATGTTTTGCAACGATAATATGCTAACATTCTCGGCTACATATTCGAAATATAGATTAGATATTTCTTCGTTTTTTGAGAGACCACTTGAAATCATAGCATTTTTAGTATTTCAAGCATGAGCTTCTATTATGAACTGATACTAATACTAGAACTGAATGTTATTTAGAATTTCCTAAGAGTTTCTCTTTAGCAAATAGAAGAAACACTAATATTAATTAATCCTCAGCAATCATTAGTTTTTCATATAAACCTGAGAACATATAAGTGTTTGGAGAAAACTTCTTGAAAGAAAATATTTGATGATTGTTTGGCAAGAAGCAGTCTCATGAGTTTGCCCACCATATGTATTACAAATATTTAAATATTATTCATTATTTGTAAATGAGATGAAGTCGTTTATATTCAACTCAATAGTCATTTTGATAAGACTTATAATTTTTTTTAAAATCTTTATCAAAATTTGAATCAATGAAAACTTATTACTAATAACAGTCAATAATGAGTTTTGACTTTAGGTTCAATTCTTATACATAGTTAAACTTCAAATATTTTTAAAGTCAATATTGAACCCAAAGTCAAAACTCATTATTGAGCCTAATTAGTAATAAGTTTTCATTGATTCAAATTTTGATAAAGATTTTTCAAAAAATTATAAGTCTTATCAAAATTGGTATTGAGTTGAATATAGCATATGGTTCTTTATGTCATTCATATTAGATTAACACTATATGTATGGCATTAAAAATACATTAATTAATTATTCACAATATTGAATATTTCATTATTAAGAAGAGCTCAAATGTATCTCTGGTTTTATGGTTTAAAAATAAGAAGTGGAAACCAAATAGATTGAAATAAGCACATAAGCCAAGAACTAAGTCTTAAATGACCAATGGATTCATTCCTGAATGATAATAAAAGTGAATCACAATACCCAACAAGCAATACATCTTCAGGAGCAATATGTACGAGCATTGCCATGAAATTCAACGATGCCACTGTCATTGTATCTGTGGTTATACTCGGTCTCATCAACATTATTGTCATCGCCGGTAATATATTGGTCATCGTCAGTGTCTTCGTGTCCGCCAAACTTCGCACTGTCACCAATTTTTTTATTGGTAAAAACAATTGATTTCAATATTATTAAAACTTTGTTCATTTGTAATGATGTGTTTCTAAACTGAACTTTTTAAATGTTATTTTCAGTATCATTGGCTGTCGCAGACCTGCTCGTTGGGATCGCAGTATTACCTTATTCTCTAACATTAGAGGTTAGTATCTATTATCGATTTACAGTATTTTCTCAACCAAATCTCTATTACGCACGTTATATAGTCAACAACCAAATCAAGTCCATTCAGTTTATTAATTATTTAATCGAATGGATAGGAAATTACTTTCGTTTAATTGAAAGTATGATCAAAATAGTTTACCTATTGATTGATTTTCTGCTTCAATTAAATGAACATTTCGTACGTACGCTTCACAAAATCTCTTCATTAGTGGCGATTAATTTTTAAACTAACTTCAAATTAATATTGAAATCAAGATTTGATTAAATTTATTCTAAATCGAAAATGATAGGAATGATAGGAGTGAAACATTGCTTATAATGTTTAATCTCTTGTTACATGAATTGATGTTTGAATTATTGGTCACAATCAAAGCTCACTAACAATTTCAACATATATTGATAGTATTGGATTATTATTTAACAATAGTTTATTTGTCAATTTTTAAATATTTCTCAAATAAAAATGAATAATAATTCAAATTAATTTGATTTTTTTAACTAAATCAAAGAATTGTTTGAAGAGAAAAGTCTAGTCCGTTCATTATATGTAAAAATACTATATAAGATATAAGACTTTTTGAAAACTCAAATTCATGACATTTCCATCAACACTAAGTTGTTTCATCTCTTCTTATCATTTTGAGCTACATTTTCTAAAATGGATTCCTTTCAACTTCGGATATATTTATTGTAATTTATATTTGAATTTTTATGTCTTTTTGATATATTCTTGAAAAACCATAAAAACCAAGAGATGTGGTCATGATTTTAGCTCTCAAACCAAATATAAAGCTATTCTAATATTAGTCAAACAAATTTATAAATAGCGTCTTTCTCTCTCACACATTCATTCTTTTATCTACAAAATGCCTGACAATGAAAATTTTGAGAAGACAAGTATAAGTTTTTTTCTTATGTTAGAATCGATTTTATACTTATATTTTGACTTAAGAGTTTTATATTCTGAATTCAGCATTTTTTTAAAAGCAGTTCTTTCTGATCACTAAATGATATAAATATAATTAGATTTTAGGACTTTTCAAGTTCTGAACTTTTTTGCCTTTGAGTTATTGTTTCTCCAAACTTTGCAATTTTTCACCCAAACACTAACGTTTTCACAGATTGTTTATTTTTCGTTTTTGACTTTAATAATATTTTGCTTTAAGTAGAATAACAATTGACTACTTTTGTTAGAAGGTTTGCTCAAAAACTAGTCATTTGACAAGAACTTGATTTTTGATGTCTGAAATGTTTAATAAGTCAAAACATAAAAATTCCAGCTTTTTTATCCTAAGTCCTTTCAAATCTATAAATAAGAACACTATATGTTTAAGAATTTTATTGAGACATTCGAAAGGCATAATAGTCTGCGATAAAAATAAAAGTGAATTCTATTTTATAAGTTACTAAACTTTAGTATCAATTGAAGTATCAAAAAGGAAATAACTGAAATGATAGTGATGTCGATTCATCCTCTACTTGTCAAAGCAATCATTCTTGATGAAGATTCTGTGCTAGAATAAGAATCTCTCTCTCTCTCCCTCTCTCTCTCTCTCTCTCTCTCCCTCCCTCCCCCTCTCTCTCATCCCTCTCATCCCTCTCTCTCTCATCCCTCTCTCTCTCATCCCTCTCTCTCTCATTCTTCTCATCCCTCTCTCTCTCATCCCTCTCATCCCGACTACAATTTTGACGGTGATATACAATACAGTTATTTGGCAAGCGTTGCACTCAAGCATATATATATTGCTAGTGTTTTGAGAAGAGGCTCATTAAACAAGATATGAGTGCTCTGTACTACCGGTGTTGTCAGTGAAATAGACGTAACTTTTGCCTTATATCACTTTTCCTCATCATTTTCCAAATGATACTTTTCGTGAAATGCATTCGTGAAATAATTTTTACAATAGAAAAATTATCTCATTTAAAAATAACTGTTTCAGATACTTGATGTCTGGGTTTTTGGTGAAATCTGGTGTCAAGGATGGTATGGAAATAAAAACAACATAAATTTATCATATTTTTAAGACTATATAGTAAACTGAATATCTTTTAACAGGTTGGCCACTGATGTTTGGATGTGTACCGCAAGCAGTAAGTTATGAAAGAAAAGCTAATAAATAATACAAATTTAATTGACTGCCTTTGAGTTAATTGACACTTAATTTTGATAATAGTTCTTAATTTGTGTGCGATATCAGTGGACCGCTATTTAGCAGTGACCCGACCAGTTCGCTATCGAAGTATAATGACTGCAAAGAGAGCCAAAATAATCATTGCTTGCGTTTGGGTTTTATCGTTCATAATATGTTTTCCACCCGTATGTCTACTCTATTAAAACTGATCAATATTTATAAGTAAAATAATTGATATAAGATTGAATTGAATGTTAATTGTTTGTGAATAGTTAGTTGGTTGGAATGATGAAACCACATCGTTTATTCAGGCAAAAACAAAGTTTGACTTTCATACGGTCACTCATCCATATCCAACTGCATTAAGCAAACAAAGTGAACAAACATCTGGTTCAACGATTCTGCTCAACGTGTCTTCCGTCGGGATAATCGAGAGCACGCGTCCGTCACCATCATTAGGCATTCCTCAAACTAATATCAACAACAATAAACACAATGTGAATGATAATAATAATAGTTATTTTAATTATTATAAATACAATAATAATAGATCTCATCATTTTGAACACAATGTCCTTACATGTGAATATAATAGCATCAAATGCGCCCTTTTTAATAATAAAGGTTATGTCATATATTCGGCATTAGGCTCTTTCTATATACCAATGTTTGTGATGATATTCTTCTATTGGAGAATTTATTTGGTCGCCAGTAGAACCTCTCGTGCCTTGAAGAGGGGCTATAAGACCACTAAATGCAATGGTTCGCATGATGAACGCCTAACGCTTAGAATACACAGAGGGTATTTAGTTGACGAAATTCAAACTTGTGCTAATACAAGTGCGTCCAGTTATTTATCAACACATTGTAATGACAGCAACACATTAAACACTACAACATTCACTTCACTCACAACTAGTCCGAAATCGCGCTCTCATCAAAACCTTAAACAACAACAGACTTTAATTGAAACTGAAAATAGTGATCAAAAACAGTCAACAAGTAAAGGAAAAAGAGGAACTGCTCAAGAATCTAAGCATTCTAGTAGTGGTAGTGCAGGTGTTGCTGCGGGCAGTTCTGCCAGTAAAAGACAAATGCCAATCACACTCTATCGTTCATCGCGACTCACAACCAATCTCTCTCCGAATAACATTCAACAAAACGGTGGCAATAGACGAATGTCCCCCAGTAGTCAATCAACTTTAAGCCTGCCATCATCTAGTAGTCCCTCTTCTTCAAGAGAGGGAAGTGCGAGAAGTGGAAAGTTAGCGATGACGCGATTTAGTAAAAGAACATCTAAATATCAGGCCAAACGATTTCACGCAGAAACTAAAGCTGCGAAGACTGTCGGCATTATTGTCGGAGGATTTATTTTATGCTGGTTTGTGAGGATAGCTGTTATATAGTTCTAACAAATTCCATGAAATAAGAGAATAATATAACGCTCAGTTTTTGTGTCTTTTTCTTTATTCTTCTCCTATTTTTAGGCTACCATTTTTCACTGTCTACTTAGCTCGAGCTTTTTGTCCTAACGAAGACTGCATTCCACAATTACTATTTTCTATATTTATTTGGCTCGGATATTGTAATAGTTTACTCAATCCATGTGAGCTCTACTTTTTTAATATTCAATGTCTAATATTCATAACATAGTCTAATCTTTTTCTGCTCAACTTAAATATCAAAATAATTTATCTTCTTTCTCCTCACTTCAAACTTAATTAAAAGTGTTTTATGAACATTTTTAGTGCAGTTTAGACTTGATATATCATTTAGATTTATTTTTTGTTGAAAAGAAGTTTATACTCCAGTTCCTTAATGTTAAAACTGGAGAATATTTATGAGTTATTTAAATTTGTGATTCAATTTCAGGCATTTATGGATTGTTTAGTAAAGACTTTAGACGAGCGTTTAAGAACATTATCTGCAGATGTAAATTCAGAGAAGAGACTGTTAGCTCTCTTATAAGGCAGATTCATATGCCAACATTCTTTGAAGATATGCCCGAAGATATGGTTAAAACAGAATCACAAGAAGATTGAACAAATGGTAATTCAGTAGCAGTTAAATAAAACAAGTAAAAAATAAGGCATATTATATACTCTTGAATTACTAGAACTGCGAACACAGGAACCAAAAAATTAGATTTCGCTTTCGATTCAACACCAGATAATTTATAAAAGAAGACCGATTCGTGTGTGAGAGGAAGAGTAATAAATTTATTGAAAGAATGCACATAATTTGCTGTCGTGACAAAATTTCAAACCTGTTCACCTATATTGGCACCAAAACTATCCTTTTCAATTGTGTATAATCAACGGGTAATAACGACCAAAGTTGCCTCTATGCATGTCAATTAAATTTGTGTATAGATGTAGAGTACAAATTACTAGCGTTTATGTACCTCTAAATACAGCTCAATCTCTGTTTATGAACAATCATTTGTGTATTATTCAAATACCAGTAGTTATTTGTTATGTAAGCATTCGTTCGAATCAATAAAAAACTCATGTTTCTAATTTCTAATTATTTTATCAGTATTTAAATATGTTTTGCCATTTATTTTGTCATTAATATCCATGCTATTATACCTTTGAGTTTTGTATAGCTTTGGCAAAAAATCCTACAAATTCAATGGATTGCACATAAAAAGTAGGAATGCTGTCAAGCACTCAGTATTACTTCAATATTATATCAGTATTTTACTATTTCGTGACACTTCATTCAATGGTCATCAGACCCGTTAATACCTTCATATATATACTCTCATGACTTTTTGTTACAAAATTATAGCGAAAATCCATACACTAGTAAAAGACTCGCAATTTTATCAGTTTTGCTTCAAGTGGTAATACAGGGGTTAAGCACTTATTCTGGTTAAACTATAATATATAAACTCATTCACAACAAGTAAAGGGGCAACACTTCCAACGCATTAATGATACAAATTATATTATGACCACTACTCTACAGATCAATACAGATAAAGAGATAGCATTATATCGAATAATACACCTTAATATTCCCTTTTCGATCTCTATCAATGAAATAATGTTTTCGATTCATGAGATTTCAGATGATTTTATTTCGCTTCTTTAACTTTAAATCTTAATAAACATGTTAATTATTGATCTCTAATAAACTAAAGATTTTTTCACCAGTTGAGTCATTTTTTCATAGCCTATGGCATGCCGTTTGCAGTTACAAATGAAGCTATAGATACCAGTTGTTCTTTGTTTGCCTTATAAAAGTATTGATTAATTTGTACAGATTTTTTTTCAATTTTTGATGAGTTTTTACATATTTTTATGGAGGAATTTCAAGTAATTTCAGAAACTTCGATCGTCCTCATTATTGTACATCAAATTGTATCTCTTGAAAACATGTTTTTATTGCCTGTGAATTTGAGCACAGATTACGCATTTGAATGACTTCAAATTAAGGGTAAATTCAACATCCATTTATTTGAATAATGCGTCTCATGTCACCTTATTCTAAGATTTTTAATTCTATATTTTCTCTTTAGTAAATTCAAAAGGGAAAGAAAATAATTTTACTTGAATTTTCGAATAATTAAGAATAAATAAACAAATAAAACTTTTCCGCTTTACTTTTAATCGTCTTTTAATCTACAGCTAAGACATCTTAGTCTCATGTTTTAGAAGATGATCTGTTGATAGATCTGGTAACAACGAAAACTGGATAATTGTTCGTAAATTGTGAGTAGGGTGACTCGATTCCCAAAATAACTAAGTGAAGCGTAAACTCTATCTGAATCCTACAGTCAAATAAATCTTGTTGGTTCATTCAGTCTCGGTTTGTCCATAAAGGTTTTCAACTAATTACCCACTTATAATGAAATTGTTTGATACTTCTAGTTTTATAAGTTTCCTCCTTTCTAACTAAATTAGTTCATAATTATTTGTTGCAGTTCATTTTCATAACTCACTACTTTTTAAAACTTCAAACTGAATATTCTGACAATGATTTTAGTTCTATTTTATTCATATTGATTCAGGAAAATTTGAATCTTACTATTTAGCATTAGAAATAAATATCTAATTTGACATCTAATCAGACCTACACATAACTTCTCGAAAATCTTCGGGGCTATAGCTCCCTTAGCCCCTTTAGCCCCCTTAGCCCCCTAGCTAGCTATGGCACTGAATCGAAGAAAAAATTAAAACTCTATTTTTGTTGGTTCCAATTTTGGTTAATTTATTCTCAATCCCTTAAAAAATTCAAATAAACTCAAAGAATAAATTTGCAGTTCAACGATTTATTTGCTATAAACTCAACATTCGAAATAAAAATATTGAATTGTGAAAGAGAAATAGTGTTATTAAATATATTATGCAGAAGCGAATGAAAGCATACACGTAACTGAACTTTTGATACCAAAGGTTTTATTGTCAAAGTAAATCTCAAGATCAATGCAAATAATATGACACAACGTATTAAAAGTAAATCGAGTGAATTATATGAATCCTGTGAATTCAGTTATTTATTCTGTTATTAATTCAAGTTAAGTCTTGGAGAAAACAAGATTGTATTTGAATTTGACTTCAAATTTTGATTTTGAAAAAATTTGAACTAATTCTTATGTTAAATGAAAAAGTTTATTTTCTAAAAGAAGTAACTGAAAGCTAAAGAAAATCAATTCTTGTTATAATGGTGAAAAAGATAAATCAATATGGGAAGCAATGTTTTTATTTTATTTGTTGAATAGTTCAAACACTTAGAAGTTTTGCAACCTCTCTGGTTAGGAGACAGTATAATCACTTATCAAAAGTATAGGGTTAAAAATGAAACTTATATTTCCTGGAATGATAAGTAAAATCGATCGAAAAACTACTTTCTTATGAGTTCATATTATTTATTATAGATTAAGATAAGTAAGTGATATCTGATAGGTATAAAAGATAATGTGATCAATGAATCATCAGTTAAGCATTTGACCAAAATATTATAATTGATTGCGAAGATCAGCATTACTTATAATGATAAACAAGCGCTGACAATATGAGTACTCAATTAATGAGCTATCTTTACATTAATGTAAGTATTCTTACATTTTTATTCAAATTCTTGCTATAATAAACGGTATAATTTTTCAATCTTTAATTTAACCTTTTATTAAAATATTTAAAAATCAATTATTTATATTGTTTTAAGAGTGTATTTTGTTGCTGATTATCTCATGAAAATATTACGGTAAAATTCAACTGAATAGTCTATATTTCATGATATATAGTTCTTATTAAATTAAAATTATAAATTAACTCAAATCTACAGTGAGGTCCTCAAAAAAGTAAAATTCAAGGTTTGTATTCATTCAAAAGCTACAGTAATAATAATAATAATATTTTGATTTATACTCTTTCTCGATTAGTTATTGAACTATTTTTCACAAGATTGAGTTTTCAAATGAACATTTTTAGTTCATCTTCGAACTGAAATGTTTAGTTCGGAAAGCGGGGCCTATAGATAAATATCTATACAAACATGTAGATAGTCTGGGGATCGAACACACGACTATCGTAACCAAAGGCAGCGACGCTACCTATTGAGCTACAGCCCCAGCTATATCGGAGCTCATTCGAAAAGTCTTTTCATTATAAAGATCAATAAATATTTAAAGAATTCTGATATATTCATATTTGTTGAAGAAATTTAGATATTTTTAGAGAAATTATAATTCCCTTTTATCATTCAAATTATTAAGTATAAAATCTCATTAAACATTCTCATTGAGTAGAATATATGGTTGTTAATTTATCTTAAGTTAATAATTACGATAATTATATAAATAAATTAAGTTATTTTGGTCGAATAAAATATTCGTTATCACTTACGCATCACTTGAATGGACAAATATTTCTATCGATATTGTATGATTTCCAATCAATTAATTATTTATGTACTTATCACCCCTTTACTTAACTTTCAAAAGGAGAAAAATTTAATATTACTCCCATCCGCTTCGCGAAAAACGAATTGGCCACAGCTGTCTTCAAGTAACAATATCTTCTGCAAACTTTATCAATATCTTTATCTTTACATAATAAATATCACTCAAAAGATAGAAAATATGTCTGCGATTGGCCTGAATTATTTTACTAATAATTCAAGTAATTTAGTTAAACATAAAGCTATTCTTACACAACAACTTAAATACACCTGTGATTGGCCTCAATGTTTTTATAGGACCTCAAATCACAGCAATTTAATGACTCATTTAAAACAACATAAATCATAATTTATGAAATATTTAGTGAGTTTTTATT
>JAQFXV010001367.1:0-13859 GCA_034694065.1 Camisia spinifer | reverse complement strand
AAATTTTTTTTCACTATCTTTTACTCTTATAACTTATTAACACTTGTGTTATGAAAAGTTCTGAATTTTTAAAAATTTTAACTTTGTTTCGATTTATCATTGAATTTCATTTGACAGAAAATATAATCCAATTAAAAAGAATTATTATTACTGAAAATTAAATGCTAGTCATAATGCATGTCAAATGAAATGATAATATTTTCAGCATTTTTCTTATCTTATTATTTTCTCAATTGAGTTCAGATTTTTTTCTGCAAAAGTTTAATGATATTTTCGTGTTGTCATCACTTTTGCAGTTATCAAGAATTGAATTTTAGTGAATTTCATTAATATTATGATTTCATTTGAATCATTTTATGTGTACAGTATATTAAGTTCGCAGTTATTAAATACTTGTTTGTATTGAATCATGACTTAAACATATGTTTAAATATTACTATTAATTTAGTTTTGTTTTAGAAATCATTAACTTAAGTGAAAATTATCAATCAGTTTTAGTACATAAATAGATGAGTTTTCAATAGTAAACTCAAATATTTGCTTAGTTTAATGTTAAGTTAATTATTTAATGCATTTTTAATTTTGCAAAATTTTTCAAGTTATTCAAAGCTATAATTGCATTAAAATTTAATACTAATGTATAATAGACTGCTATTATTTATGACTTAATGGCATGTCTTGAATAAAAGGGAAAATACACAGTAATTAGTTTTTTGTTCGAATCTCTTATTTATTTATAGTCTTCGTCACAAACGAGTGATTTTTGAATTATTCAAAATTGTTTAACCGATTGATTGTCTCTATTGATAAGTGAAAGTGTCTAATGATAAACCATAACTGAATCATGTTTTACAATCGACTTCTAAACCGAAATGATTTTATTAATAAAGTTAAACTAAAGAGTTTATATGTATTACAGGAACCCTCGCTTTCAATACCGAGAATAATAACTGAAGATTTCGATGAAAAGATGCCTTCCGGACGATCACAATCATTACAATCGGATGAAACGGTTGAACCGATGAAGCAGAGAATGAGATCACTATCAGGTCCGTCACATCCGATCTCACTGTCACCACATGTGAGACATTCGGCACTAATCAGTGGGTTAAGTGCTTCCCATCGAGGCGTTAATACTCGGAGACAAAGCGATGACGAAAGTATAATGTCTTCATCGGTCAGGTCAAGAATCAGTCCATCGACGAGTTCTTTTATGGAGACATTTAGGCCCAGATCAACCTCTGATAGTAAAGGAAAAAAGCCATCAATGATTACAACACTTAAGAATAACTTATTGGGAAACAGTAGTAATCATCACAATAGTGGCAATACTAATAAGAACTCTTCATGTCCTGTGACTCCCAATCATTTCGATCCATTCTTAATGGATAGATTAGGTGAAGGCAGACCCAGATCTAGAAGTGGTTCAAGTGGTAGTGCAGGTGCTGTCTCACGAATGATGGACATGTTTAGGGGTCGATCGCATTCCATTGCAAGCGGTATTGAACCAAAACATGTTAAGGTATGTCAAAAACAATATTAAATCTGAATCAATCTTAACTAAAACATTCCTTTCCTTTATTTTCTATTTCCTGGGCTTAACTTCAGTGCAAATCGATTTTATTTATCTTTCTATCACTCATATGTTTATCAAAACTTAGACTCATATCCAACTAATTTGGGTTTATGTACAAAGTTCTCATTCCATCAACAATTCAGTCACTGCTCTCTTTCAGCTATTAATCCAATTCCTTGTTTGAGTTCATCTCAAATCATAATAGGGGTCTTTCAATACCACTATCAATACCATTATCACTATAACTATCTATTCCTTCATTGATTTTAATGAATCATAAATTCGTTTCTAAAAGGTATCAAACGTTTAAATATTTATTGAGAAAACAAAAGTTGTAAACATTCTTATCTATAGCCGACTATCTATTATTCACTCATTGGTTCGTATTTTCTTATCTTATTTACAAACTTATAAATAGTTAACTTTTGTTTCTATATTCAAACTTGTATTCAAACTATTGTATCACAAGAAGGGGTTCTTCTCTTTATGTTTCATAGTTTTATGGGCTTTTTGTCAAATAATTCAACTCAAAGTCAACTTTAATATAAGTTTTTTTAAATGAATTGTGAAAAGTTATCGATGTATAAAAATAATGATTTTATTGTAAGCATTTGTTTCTCTACTCATCTCTTATTTATTTTAATTATTTTCTTATTAAATGATTACTTATTCGTTATCTTTTAGAATAATCAGTAAATTTATAATAAATCGAATAACTTATTCAAAAGTTAATTTATCAAACAATTTATCAGTTCATTTTTTAGGCTTAAAATCAAAAGTTTATAGACTTTTATTCTATTCAAACTTCAGTGACATCTCTGTTCACACATTCAAACCAAAAATTCATCAGTTTTTCTAAAAGAACATTATTTAATGCATTGAAATCAAGGTTTTAAAAAATCTATTTTTAATCACTTTTAATATTTAAATTTTTCTGAATTTCAAAACTTAACTTCTTATCAAAATAATTTATGTCTAATTTTAGTTTTTGTGTTGAATTTGTCATAAATTTAAACGTATTTTGTTTAAGGTTTTCTGAAAAATAACACTTGAAGTGAAAGCAGAGAAAGAGCTGACACACAATTACGTTATGCTAAAAATTGCATCTTTTGAAACCCTGATCTGTTTTTATCATTCAAATGTCACAATATTTAGGCATCACTTATATTGACCTACAATGACATTGAGTTTCAAATACATTACAGAATGTATACCACTATTACTATTGCTTTTTTACTTTTTTCTCGCAAACATATATCGATAGAAGATTTTAGTAAATATATGACGTCATGACTTATGCCTTGAAACGATTTAAAGCAACTAAAAAGTAAAATTACAAAATATTAATAATTTTTACGAATAGAGCTCTAGAGCTGTGAATTAATAAGCAGTTATGCTGTTCTTCACAACACAACTTCTCTCTCAATTCATTAGTCTCTTATAGTTTTGTTGAGTTTGACATATATTTTACGCGAAAACCCCTTAATCTTCTCTCTCATAAAAGGGATCGAAAGTGTTTTCTAACCATTAAATTTTGAAACTGTGTTATTATAAAGAAAACTACAGAAATTGTGACCAATTGAGGGACTGTTAGACACGACTCATGAGTGGGAGAGAGAGAAAGATTGACAAAAAGGGGTTAATTATATTTTTTTAATATTATTATAAAAAATGAAACATAAATATCCATTTTCTAAATATATAGTATGTTGTTATGGATAGTATTTCTCTCTCTCACTCTTTATTGATATAAATATTAATTGAATTATTAATTGATAATAAAAACAAAATAGTGTAACATATAATGCAAGTCGCAGTTCGAAAATTAAGGCGAAAATTCCTTAAAACCCAGTCCTCTTTGGTATGAATTTAATATTTTAATCGCATTTATTGATAAATATGATATACTATTGATGTTTTGCATTGAACTTGACTTTTGATGTTATCATAACATTAATGTTAACCTTATTTTTTCATAACTCACTCATATTTTTTATTTTTCAATTCAAATTGATTTAAAACCAAACTGTAATTGATCTAAATTGAACTTTAATTGGTATTAATTTAACAGTTATTCGGTTCGGGAGATCCTCTCTGTGATAGAATAGACTTCGAGGATATCGGTATGCAATCAATTATTTATTATATTTTTATTAATACTATCGATAAATAACATCAATATAGATATCATTATTCTATTCATAATCATAACTGATTTCAATAGTATTCAAATGTTTATAAATATTGCATAACAAACATTCTTTAGACTAATGCTATTGTATTGTATTTTACTTTTTCTTCAATGTTAATGATGTTTATATTGATTAATCTTTTATTATTGTAATTCAATATTAATCATTACTATTCATTGTTTTTTGATAGATAACGAAAATCTAATTTATGTGAAATTTTTCAAGTTTTATCGATGTTATGATTTGATTCCAATCAGTGCCAAATTAGTCGTATTTGACACTCAACTTGTCGTCAAAAAAGCCTTTTTCGCACTTTTAAGTAATGGTAAGTCATCTCTCTTTTATTGTTTTTATGCTTCAAAATAGCTGTCATTTCAATCAAATTAATAATTTCTTATAATTATTTATTAATAACATTTCATTCAGTTTCTAATTTGTTATAATTTCCATTATTTTAATCTTATTTTCAATTCAATATTTTTTCTAAATATGGTTAAGATTTTTGACGATTAGATTCATATCAAATGCTAAGACGTTGAAAAAATTCTTGTTTAAAACTTTAAACTGTTCTCTAATATTTTCCTAATATGTAAACTGTTTTCCAAAATAATTCTATGTATTCATTAATGAGTTAAAATTAGACCACATCTAAAAAATAGAATTAAATTTAAAGTTATAGTATTTCAAGTTTAGATTAAATACTATTATATATTCAATTTGGAGTGAATTAAAGCATGAAATCAATGCATGGAATGCTTGTGCTATCGCTTTATTTAATTCTTATGCATAACAATTGATTAATTATTATAACTGAAACTTATATTGAAATGTTTTAATTAAATAAAATTAATAATTAAGGTGTGAGAGCAGCGCCTCTTTGGGAAAGTAATAAACAAGAATTCGTAGGAATGCTCACAATAACTGATTTTATTAATATTTTACGGACTTATTATAAGTCTCCACTCGTCAAAATGGAAGAACTCGAAGAACACAAATTAGAAACCTGGAGAAGTACTCAATTTTTATTATAATTATCATTATATTATTATATTTGTGTCTAATTATAATTCATTTCATCTTCATTTCACTTCACTTTTTTCATTTCAAATAATTCTTGACATCAATCCGGAAGAAAACCCTTTTCAAAACCCTCAAAGTAAATAATATTCGCTCAAAATGTGTAGAAAATTCGTTCCAAAAATGATTTATTCGATACAATTTTCGAATTATTAAAAATACGAAATTTTCCTCACATAATAATAATAAATATGACAATTTTGAATCCTTTTCAACTTTAAAAGAATTATTTGAATGTTTTTGTGATTAACGAAACATTTCTTATTTTAAACAAGAAATTAACGCAAAAGATTTTTCCTCTTTGTCGAGAATTTCCTCAAATAAAAAGATAAAAATAGAAAATATATACTTTTTAGTAATGATATAGTATTAATAATTATTTTGTAAAGAAAATTATAGTAGAATTCATTGAAGCAGTAAATTATAATAATTTATGCTCACCCAAAAAAGAACTGTAAAATAATGTTTCACAATCATTCTCACAATCATTCATCTGATGGCATAACATATTCTTTTAATTAATCCTCAACTAATTGATTAAAAAGTTTAATAAAATGAGATTTTTAGTTAACCTTCAAATCAAACGAACGCTAATTAAAGTCTAGACTATATGAACATAGAATCACATGTTATTCTCTGTAAGGTTAGAAAGAATTAAAAAGAAATACAAACTTTGTAGTTATTTATGAGACTAAAAACTATGTTTTTAAATTTAGAATTAGTTTATGATTTATGACTCTCATAAATATCTACATTTGATTCATATTCTGTCATAACTCTAATGAAGTGACTCTAGAATTATAGCTAAAAATGAATTGTAAGACTATATACTGTATGATAATTAATAAAAGAAAACTGAATTAATCTGTATTTAAGGTGTATTAAAAGAAGAGGCGCGACCACTAGTCAGTATTGGTCCAGACGAAAGGTTAGTATATTTTACACTCAAATGCATTCATATCTCGATTCAAATAATGTGATTATTTATAAATGTTTTATTTAAACAGTTTATTCAACGCAATCAAAATGTTAATTCACAATAAAGTACATCGTCTTCCAGTGATCGACTCCGAGACTGGAAATGTTCTCTACATATTGACACACAAGAGAATCCTTAAGTACCTCTTTCTCTATGTAAGTCATTGTATTAATTTATTCTCTAATTCCTTACATCAAAGTTACCTTTTTATACATTTTCTCAATAAAAGTTCTTAACTTATAATTACACTTAATTATTTTCCTTTATTTTTTTCAAATGTTAATAAACTAACTGAAGGCCGACTTAAAGTTTCGTTTATTTACTGCTCGAAATTTCAATTACTATGATTTGATTTCAATAAACTTTTGTATTATAAATTTATTTGAAAATTTTTCCCCATTTAAGTTTAGGTTAGAATAGAATAGAAAAGTTGTAAACAAGTTGTGTAAAAACCAATAAAATAACGGGTTTTTGGCCAAGAATTTCAGACTTCTCGAAATTAATTGAAAACACTGTTTTCACAATACTATGTTTTCCTATTTTAGTCTTTGAATTCTATGATAAAAACTCTCCTTTAGGTTAGACTTTTCAGTCAGGAATCAACAGAATTAATTGAAATTCATTTAATTTTTATTACATTAAAAAGCTATTAAACATTTTAAATTTTAGTGAAAAGGGGATTATAAATAAACTTATTAAGGGATTGTTTTAAACTAATTGAGCAATTTTTAATTTTGTTTTTCAAGTTTTAGAACAATTTATGTTTTTGAAGACTAGAATAGAGTCCTTGAAAATTTATGAACCATAAGACTATCATTTTGATTGTTTGAGTTGTCATTAATTATTAATTTTTTATTGTTTTAGTACTATAATAGACTTCCAATGCCAACCTATTTAAGTAAAAAACTCAATGAATTAATGATCGGCACATATGATAATA
The DNA here is from genome assembly GCA_034694065.1 of Camisia spinifer. Lineage (NCBI taxonomy): Eukaryota > Metazoa > Arthropoda > Arachnida > Sarcoptiformes > Camisiidae > Camisia > Camisia spinifer. The sequence goes on along the minus strand of JAQFXV010001367.1, from coordinate 7,095 downwards.
TCGCGGTCACGACAACAAATACACCATTAATTTTAGTTTTACACCAATTCGTCGAAAGGAGAGTATCGGCTCTGCCTGTGGTCGATAAAAGATCAAAAGTGGTCGACGTTTTTGCAAAGTTCGACGTTATTGTAAGTATAATTCATTTCACTCTATAATTACAATATTGAGAATAGTTTTCATCATTAAATTCTGTTTCTATTCATTTACTCCTCCACTGAGTGCTTAAAACAATTAAATTTCAAATTCACTATAATTTTGATGTGTTTGTTAACGAGTGTTAAACAAACATTGATTAGAATTAGATTTCGTTGTGATTTATTGAGTTTTAAAATACGATTTTCTGAATGAATGCCAGCATTTAGCCGCTGATAAGACGTACAATAATTTGGATATAACTGTGAAAAAAGCATTAGAACATCGCGACCAATCAGAGCGTGTCATCAAATGCACAATGAATGACACTTTACATCAAGTACTTGAAAAGATAGTTCAGGCAGAGGTAAAACAACTCTTTTCATATATTTTTGCATTGATTGACTCAATATATTTGAAAATAGGTTCACAGGATAGTAGTGGTCGACAATGAAGATCATGTCATCGGAATTATATCTCTTTCAGACATTCTATCGTTTCTTGTTCTCAGACCTCTCGGTGTTGAAAGAAAAGATATCGCTTGTGGAAAATTGGTTGAAGAGTCGGCTGAAGAGGCCATCGATAGTGATAATAATGAAGAAGAAAAGAGTAAAGATATTGGAAGTGAAGCCGAAAGCTATGAAATAGTTGATAAAATTGACGAATAATTGAATGATTAGTGATTACTATATTGAGAGAAATGAAATAAATGACAAAATCGTGTTATATTTATGTAAATTATAATAATTCAAAGCCAAAGCATTATCGCCGAAATATTTTAGACAATGAATGGAAAATTGGTATTCAAAGAATTAGTGGTTTAACAAATTGAATACAAGAATATATTATATTCAATATTAGTTATATTTTTGTTGACTGACCGGTGAATATAAATGCAACTCAAGTGTGCCCTCAATTCTAATTTTTAATATTATTACAAATCTTTACGAAATGCACAAAATTATGGGAATTATAATAATCAAGAGTTCAATGAAAGTGATGAAGATTTAGGAGTAATTTGTGAACAAGTGATCACTGATTTAGTGTTTGTAAAGCAATACATTGAATGGGAATTTATTAATCATGAACTGAGCTGTGATTTGAGTGGACTCTCATCTGAATCCTAAATGTACTCTAATTTGTAAATAAGCTGTAAATTGTTCTTAAAAGCAATGGTAAAAGTTATTGTATAAATAGTTTTAGTTATTTTGAAATGAAATTAGAAGTAAAAAAGAGTCGAAAATGGGATGAATTATTGCAAATATTTGGCGCAACTTTTTTTGTTAATCAAATATCTGTTCATTACTTTTCTGCCAACATATTATACAAAAAACAAATGACAAAACACTTTCTCATGACTTTCATTTCTCTCCACTCGTTATACAAATTTATAAATAACTTATTCATATAAATACGATTGTTTGGTATCATTTTGTCTACTAGTCATCACTGCCGCCGATTTTGCTATGCATTCATGCATTCAAACTTTCATTTAATCAATTAAACATTTTTCAGATTAATTATTAACGAAAAGTCAAATCACATCTTCAGATCAGAAATACAGTGTTTATAATTATTATCCTTTTCTTTTTCTAACTTAACTCATGTTTAACACTGTTATTAGTTTACAAATTATTTTAATTTAATTATACCTCAGTTTAATTGCAATCAATCTATGGTTAAATTATTATAAAACAAATTACGATTATTATTATTATTGTCGATATTATTAATTATAAACTTATTATTCAAACCGTATTATTAGAAAAGATGTTAAATTCAATCATCAATTAATAAATAAAATTATTTGTAATAAAATTATGGATATTTTTTACTTCAAAGCTAAATAAATAGAACTATTAATTAATTAAATAATTTAGAATTTATATTGAAGTCTGAAAACAACATTTGAATTGATATAAAGAGAGGAAAATTAAATTGGATTCAAGTTTTCATTAATTTTTTATTGAATCTTCATTTGAATTAAAATTTGATTAATTTTACAAAACTTATCGACTGATAAATAATTTAATCAATAATCAAATGATAAATTTGAAAACTCAAGTTATTCGAAAAATTAAGAACAGATTCTGATATTTTTGAAATCTATTTACAGTTCAGTTAAATTAGAATTAAATTCATTTCATTTAAAAGGTTTAAGTGTTTTTGAGAATGATTATTACATTCTTACAAAAATTCAATTGATATTGAAATGTAATCATTTATCATGAAAATAATCAAAATCACTCTTGAGTTGATTGCTGTGAAGATTCATTCCTTTATTTCTGTTCATTAATGGAAACTAATTTTCATCAATTACTTGAATAAAAGTTGTAAGACTTGTATAAGATGTGTTACTCTCTAAGTAATCACCATTGGATTGATTGTCGTGACAATCAATTTTAATAGTTCTGTCATAATCTCCATTACACAAGCATTGGGCTCAAGAGGACTGAACGAAGGCGGGCTCGGGCTGAAAGAGTCGGCCTGAAGTCCCAAAATTTTAAATACAATGAATAGATAAAACTTTCAACTATAACATGAGTGAATAGAGAAGAAAAATTGATCTAATTTTTATTTAATTTAATCCGACAAACAATTAAATTAATTTATAAACATTCTGTTCGAGTCATGATTTTGTTTCATTAAAGCTTTTGATGTTTCAACAAAAAAAAACTCTCGAGTCGGCACATAAGCCCTTTTTAGTATCACTTTTCATTGTGAAAGTCTTAACTCCAAAATTTGAAAACTCAATTAATCGCAGTTTTTGGCATAAAATATAGCTTTTGACCTATTATTAAGATTTCAAAATAAGTAATAGTTTAGAACAGATTTTTAATAAAAACTGATTCACACTTTTGAAATCTATTTTCACTTATTTTCACTATTGGTTAAGCCTTCAGTTATCAAACTTTATTCGTTTTAGACTTAAAAGAAGTTTTTTCTGATTCTCGATCCGTTTTCGGAATTCTGTTTAATTCTTAATTGAAAAGCCTTTAAATATACCTCAAATCGAGTATTGTTTAAAATGATAATTATTCCACTTATTTATCATTTTAAACAATTTATTGAATACCTTTACATTTCACTTACAAAAGATATAATTTGCGGATACATTATAACTAAGGATTTAATTAAATTAAATTCAGAAAAGAGAATATGTTGAGAATAGTCGAGTAATTTAACAACAAATAGATTCGTTTTTTTACTGAAATATTTATTTCATATAAAAATTATGAGAAAAATACATAAAATATTTGATGTTTTAATGATTTGAATTTCTATATAATATTAATTTTTACGAATGAATATATTTTCAATGATTAATAGAGAAGAAAAATTACATTATAATTATGAAAATATAATTATATATCAATGAATAGTATCGAAAATATGTGCAAAAATATATAATAAAGACTTTTTTTAATGAATGATAATTAAAAAACATATTGAGCAGCATTTTTAAGAAATATTAAGTATTTTTATCTTTTGAAGAAGTGCTTAAATTGAGAGCAACTTCAAGATCACTATTTATGTCAAGTTTATTGTTTGGCAATAATTTGGACGAAAATGTATTAAAGAGAAAGTCGGGCGCAGACAATGGTATGAGTTGTGGCATATTCTGCAACGATTTCGACGTAATCTTAGGCTTATATTTCACTGATTTCTCAATATTAAAACTATTACTTTTTTCTTCAAAATCATAAATATCTTTATTATCAAAAGTAGTTTTACTATTATTAGTGTTAGTGATAGTGTTCGACACTTTCTTATAGTCTATAATCTTATTGTTCATATTATTTGAATAAAGCTTTGATTGAGAATCATTTGAACCATTTTTCACTATAATATTACTTAAATTATTACTATTATTATTGCCGTTACTATTAGTACCGGTTATTATAGTTTTAGTTATGCTATGATTGTTATGATTGTTAATAATTGACTTTTTCTTATGGCTATCATTAAGACTATTATTAATAGTTTTCTTTTTCAGACCATTAATTTCAATGCAATTATTATTAGTTTTAACAGAACTAACGATTTCAGAGAGTTTTGTGAGTTTAGGAACAGATTTATTAATACTTTGACTCTGAGTTTTGTTAACATTATCAGTAATCTTAATGTTATTCATATTACTAATTGTTTTATTAGTATTGACCGCTTTTTTACTAACAATTGTATTGTTCTTATGATTAGAAGTGATCTCAACGTTAGTTCCAATTGTATTAATGGTCACCACTTTATTAATAAGAGCGGAATCGACTGGAGGTAACGGTTCGTTCACTGGATTAGTAGTTATCAGATTCGACTCATGAACACATTTCTGCTTTTTATTCGGTTTGTGTCGATGTTTTATTGTGTGTCGACGTTTGCCAACTATTTTGGGTGTTTTGAATAATATCTCATCCGTTTGTTTTTGTGGTTCTATTATCTTATAATAAAGACAAAGCGGTCCGTTCTATATATTCGAATGAATAATCAATTAATAATTTATAATTTCGATTCAAATAGTTATAATTTTCAAATTTTCAAACTTTCAAAAGTTATAACTTTGAAAAAATTAAATTATAAAAATTGATAAAATAATGGGAGAAAGTTTTGAATTGAAATAATATCATAAGAAATAGAATGAAATAATGATAAAAGAGTTAATACCCGTCTCCACGAGTAAATGTACGCCAAGTCAATCATTGTGTAGTCATCAAAGAGCGGGTCGTGTTTATACATAATCTCAATATCATTGTGTTCTTTCACATCATACTTAAGTCTTAACCATTTTTTGAGTTGCATTACACGCATTCCTCCCTCACATCGCAAATATCGTCTCTGACTGTCGTTATTTTTATCATTACTGGTCTCGCAATTAAGCGCTCCATTACTTAAACATTTAGAGAACGGTAATAATGAATGAGATATTACTTGTGGAAAATACTCGATCGATAGGAAAATACTGTCTTCAGGAGTGAATATAAGTCTTTCCCCAGACATTTCACCCCTTTCTTCGTTTGATAGACCGATGGCTTTAATAATTCAATCAATTATTAGTCAGTTCATTACATTTCAAACATTTCAAACACTAATATCTCACCATTTTCTGGTTCTTTAGAATAAAACTCTTTTCTTCTGTTCATTTCATCTGGAATGTAAAGAAAAATTATAATTAATTAAAGAAAGGCTTAAAAACATATAAATAAAGTTAAATACTTTTATAAAGTCCTGGAACTAATTTATAGACAATATCCTGAAGGGTTGGATCACTTCTTATGTTAAGTTTTGGTTTAGTTTTATGTATCTGAGAGTCACAGCGCGGACAAAATCGAGACTTCGGTGTATTTGATTCCAAATGATTTATTATACATGTCTTACAAACTATAATAATGAATAAATATTTAAATATATAACAAATGAATAAATGAATAAATAAATGTATTGATAAGTGAAGTCATACACGAGTGAAGACACTCAACAATAGTCGTCGCGTCGATTAGATATCCTTTACATAAATGACAAGATATTAAATCATTTAATTCTTTGACTGATTGACAATTCTTCAAATGTTGAGAACAACTGTTCTTTGTATTAATTATTGTATTGTTATTATCAATAATATTAATGTTTTTGTTAGTATTAGTATTGATTTCATTACTATTGCTGTTATTAACCGACAATTTATTTATGTTTTTATCATTCAATTTGATTGAAGACATTATTTTCAAAAAGTTATATTCATTTGGATTTCATTTCGAATTAAATTAAATATTAATTATTATTTTCATTATTAATACTCATTATTATTGATATTATTTATTACAGAATTAAACCATATTTTCTATAATAATGATTAGAAAAGAAAAACATTAAAAATCTTCAAAAACTTATTGTTTATTAATTTAATTATTAATTTTTTATTCAAAAATAATGACAACTTTTGAATGAATAATAAACCGAAAAATTAAAAATAGTTTTAATACCGAATTTGAGTTCATTTAGAATTGAATCAAACAATTAATATTCGATTTTGAATTTCATTAGAATTTAATTGAAATAAATCTAAATCTAAAATAGAATAACAAAACATATTAAATAATGAATAATAAACTTAAGTTTCAGTCAATGACTACATACTAAACAAAACGATAAATAGTTGACTTACAGGTAGTGTTTGTTAAACAATAAATACTTCAAAATGGGTTATAAAATATCGAATTTTGAAAAATTTAAAGAAAGTCAATTTTTTATGATTAACAATATTTAATTGAATTAATTCTTTATTAAATTTAACGATTTAATAATTATTTTGAATGATGTTTATTATAAAGAGATTAAACTGTATTTATATTTGGTGTGAAAGCCATTGTATGCGAACGAATGTCAATCAAAACTGAATGCGCGCCGCGTTTTGTGTCAGTCAATAAACTAGTACTGGAAATGGCTCTCTATTAGAACATATCAAACGGTTTTTTCTCAAACTCTATTAAATTAATGCAAAATATACTAATGCAAAAAAATAAACGAAAAATAATAGAAAATTGATTGAAGGCATACTTAATGAAAGTAAGACTAGTTTCTAAAGTTATTTTAAATGAATTGGTATTAAAATTAAAGTAGAGTAAGATTGAGATATAGATAAACAGATTGTTAATATATTTGATAAGTGTGTTGAATGAGTGTTCACTCAAACAAAATTTGATTAATATCTTCATTGACTGATATGCGTAAAAACTAATTTAATTTCTTATAATTAAAAGTTAAGCATTTATATAATGCATAAATAATCTGAAAATAAGTTTTCAAGTTTTTAATTCATGCACTTTTTGTCTTGAATTGATTTTAATCATGACATTGAATATTTTCAAAGAACTCACAACGAAATTAAAGTTGAACTGCAGTCAAAACTTGACTTAGAAATAAAGCCATATTTAAAGTTTGTTAATTAGCGCAAACTCTTTCATATAG
>JAQFXV010001366.1:0-13863 GCA_034694065.1 Camisia spinifer | reverse complement strand
TTCATGTTGAACACCTCTCTAACTTGAACATTATCTCTGGTCCCGTTTGTGTTCAACTTACGGAGGTTTAACTGTATGAATATTCAAAGTCATGTTCAACTGTTGAATTCTTCTTGATTTAAAGTTTTAAATAAACAATAAGATAATTATGATTTCGAACTTTTAGTTGATTAAACTCAAAATAAATCCCATTGAATGAGAAAGTATTTTGAGTTTAATTTTCAAAAAACTTTTGTACTAAAAAAAGTGTGAAAATGATTGACTCCCGAAATAATACTTCCTTACAAAGTTCGAAATCCTTAATTTAAAAAACACGCGCTTCTATTCAATGAGAATTTCGATTATAGGTGAGGCTCTTCTACTCTATTAAAATAAAAAGCTAGTAATTTATTCAAACTAAAGAGATCAGCATCACTAAGATTGAAATTTAAACATTTCAAATCATAAACATTTACTCCTGTTAAGGAATTATTATTTGGAGTTTTCTTTTCGCTCATTTGTATCAAACATTTATAAGACACAGATTTTTTGTAATGAATTTTATGTTTTATAAAATATAATAAATGAATATTCAGATACTCTACAAATATAAAAAAGAATTGAAATTAATTGTTAATATTATTAAATGGTTTGTATCAAACATATTATAACTTTAAGTTTATAAAAAGATTGATTTTCTTATAACTCCCATCTTTGTATTGAATTTAGTGAACCCCAGAGTTGAGAAAAGGTTTCAAACAAAATTTTAATCTAAAACTTTCATCATGTTTGTCGTTCGACTTTTAATTACAGAGTGGAAGAAAACCTTTGCGTTCATTAATTGGGATATACTCTAAGGTTAGATTTGTATTCATTCAATACGCCTAAAGACTTGGCGATTAGTGACCAAATAAATTCGATTGCTTTTTACTAGTATATAGTCTGTACACAAATGTTAGAATGAAGTCTTCTAAAAGAATGTGTAACTGAATTGAGGTCAACTCAATGTAACTAAAAATCAAATTTACTCTACTGTAAAATGGATAAAATTATTTATCGAACATTCAATGCAAACAATGCAAACATAATCAACATTAGATCAGAATCATTAAGTTGAAAAAAACAGAATTCGAAACTGAACTCAATTTTCAGTTCAGAATAATAATTAGAATAAATTAAATGAAACATTAAATAATTGACTCATTTATTTTAAAGGGTATTTTGGGAACACCTTTCAGATTCCTTTTAAATTTTATTAAATTTATATTCATTCAGTTATTTAATAAATAATGAAAATGTTTGAATAAATTTCAATTTAAAATTAATGAATTTAATTAGAAGTTGAAAATTTACTGCATAAAAGCTTTTTAACTCTTAAGTTCATTTTACTTAAACCTGTTTAAGATTGGCTCAGAAATAGGCTTCTTATATAAATTGATCTAATTTTAGACTCCGAAACATTCAATTAAAACTTTTTCTCTATAAAGAAACAAAATACTAATAAATTCAGACTTTGATTGTCATATGAAATAAAAGTATTTATCTTATTCATACAGCTAATAATTCTTTATCTATGATTGCCTTTGAGTATTAGGAGTGCATTTACTGGTTAAAGAAGACAAACCATTAAAAGGATCAGATTTTGCTTTTTCTTTCCAAAAGAGCTGAACCAACGTCTGTATTAATACATTTCATGCACTTATATGAAAGCGTCAAAATTTTGCAAAGAAGAAGATATCAACTGTTAGATTCATAATAACCTGTAGACAAGTTTTTCAGATAAAAGCATTTACACTTTTATAGATATTTCTTTACTTTAAAAACTTCAGATTATTTAGAGTCAACTTATTTAGAAAAATAATTCTATAAAAGGATTTGGAGAAAATATGAAAAATATTATGAACAAAATTCTAATATAGCATAAAGATTAAAATTAATATTCTCTCTGACTTTCAGATAGAAGTGACTAAATATTTAAGAAACCATAAGTAATTCGATTTGAGAGGTCAGTGAACACGATATTTGATAATTTAGTATAAGGAGTAAATATCCTTTAATAGAGTGAATACTTGTTGGTCTAATATTCTAAGTTTAAATAAGTTGGCTCTGCATTGGAACAAATATTATTTGATCGAATGGGTGTTACCGGCTATAGAATATTTGCACACATAAGTGAACTCTAAGTGGGCTTTACTCGCAGTCTCATTAATGATATGACAGAAGCATTAATTTCTATGATGAATGGGAAAACTCAATGTGTTTACAATATATAACAGTGGATTCAAATGTATTTGTTTGATAGAAAATTGTGCAATATTTATATACTTAAGTATATACTATAGCATTACAATGACTTCAGTGATGTGTGCGATCTCTCAACCGGAGAAGTATTAAAGAAAATATTGTATTTTATTATTATTAATAATGATAGTGAAACATATCATTAATATAAGTAGTTTTTCCATTGGGGAATTAATTTCAACTTTTTTGGGTTAGTACCAGTCGAACCTTCTAATTATACATTTTATGCTTCTCAGGTCTAATTGAATGACAAGAAAATACTCAATTTATATTCAAGAAATCTAATTCTATTCAAAAGCTATAATCTTCTAGAGTTCACACTGGAATCTTAGAAAAACATATGAATAACTTTCAAATGCAAATATTCAAATTACAAGACATCCAAATTCATGAGTTTTTAGTAACTCATCTTTTTTATGATATAAAATATTAATGAACAAATTAAATGCAATATTTTTAAACATAATGCTTATGAATATATGAAAATACCTTTTTTGATATCCTTTTGCTTTTTTAACAAAGATATCACATCTTTTCCAACTAATTAACAATTGATTGATAAGTGGCAATGCATTAAAATATTTCGGATTTTAACCAAATTTAAAACTTTTAAAGCAAAATTTTTTTTCATCAACGATCAAGTTGAACCATATTTTAGTGGATATAACTTTCTCACCCAAAAAATTTAAATATTAGTGGAATTGAGTTCTATTTAATCAACTCATGAATGCATGAAAACAGCAATATTTACATATAATGTCAACACAATTCAGTTCAAAAGATAAGTCTATGGTTAAGAATTTTGTTTTCAAAGCTTTTTTGTGGCCAATGATCATCATTGACTCAGAAACACACACACAATAATACAAATAAATGATTTTTTAGAGCGAAATATGATATTCTTATAATTGATAATACACTAAAATCAATTTCATTACATTATCTTATGATAGACAGCAATGAAATAATTTTTTGACAGAAGAAGTAGCATATAGTCGACTAAGTTATCATAGAATGCATGTATATTTTTAAATAGTGAGCGTTCACGTTATCTCAATGACTACGGATTGCAAAGTGAAAATAGAGGATCACATCTCTGGCATAGCACTAAACACAAAATCGATGTGTGACGTGGTTTTTGCACGAAAACTAAAACTATCTTCCGTTTACACCGATGAGAATGCGCACTATCTCTAAGTTTATAAATCTTAAAAGTCATTCGATTAAAATAAGCACTCTTTTTGATCTAAAAATTAGGTTCAATACTATTAAATTGATGAGAATCTGATTTCTATGCAAATCAAATTCAACATTTAAATGTTGAAATAAACTTTCAAACATTTAATAGAAATCTTTCAGTAAATTGGCACTAATGGAAATTTTCATAATCTTTCAATAATTTTCAATTGAATACAATAAATATAAAAAACTTATATAAACTGATATATGAAATACTAAAAGCATAACAAACTTTTTTGAGTTATTAGTGAAATGAAAATTTTTACCAATATGAATGAATGCAAAATTGAATGACTTGAGGCAATTTTTAGATACTTTAATTTATTGATAAATTAAAATAAAAACTTCCAATTTTATAGACTTTTGCATTTATGAGTCAATTAAAATTTCAAAATATACTTTAAAATAAAATTCAAATCTGAAAGAAAGCTAAAAATTGAATGAATTGAAGAAATGATTATTACAATAAAGATAAGAATTAAAATTCAAGCATTTTTATTAAATAAAGACATTCATTGTTTCAATTGTGCTAAAATGGATAAAATCGATGCATGAAAGCTGAAACTCAACTACAATTTATTCATAGTCTGAAAAAATAGTCTAATCGAAAATTTTTAAGATTAGATGCATTTCATTGTTATATATAAAATGCAAATAACTTTCATTCTCTTTCGAAGGATTTAGTTTAAGATTGAAAGAAGTAAATTTCGAAACTTTTTTGATTGTATTTAGTTTTGCTGTCTTTTTCTCTCCTAACAGGTATTGTTTTATTCAAGAAATATCACTTTCAATATAATTTAGTTTATTTTTGTTCAAGCAGTTATTGATAGAAGGAATGGTAATTGAAAAATGGTCTTCTTGTTTACGTCATTTTTCCGTTGAATTTTTGTATTATTTGTCTAAATATAATTAATAAAGTAATCATAAATTCAGGCTATATATTGATATAATTTTGTTTTATTCATTAAAAATTTCAATTTTATTTATTTGTTTTCATAGTACATAATCTATAACAAAAGTACAAGTTGATGACACTTTATTGAGAGACAGTTTCTTTCAAATTAGTATTGTTTTGATCATTAACTGTTTTGGTGACAATAAAAATTAGACCTTTTCGTTCCATATATTTGACTTATTATTCTAATTTTTGAGATTCATGAATTCTGTTGTTGAATTAATAAGTTTATTAGAAATAATACAGTTTATTTAAAACACTTAAAGTATGTAATGTTTGAAATAATAAAAATAAAAATATAGTTTTTTATTTATTCATCAAACAAAATAGCCTTTTAACAGGTTATGACTTTCTATGATTTGATGTGGAAATACGTGTAAACGGCAAAAGTGATGCACTTTATATTACTTGAGGAGGACTTAGAATTTGAATCTAACTTGAAATTAAGTGATTTAGAGAAAAGATTCAGACAAACTGCTCAAAACAGGCAATATATTAGTTTGAATTCCTTTCAGTTTGTTTAATCATTGCACATAATTTATTCATCTATAGTACTCCTTAATGACCGTTTGTATAAAAGCTGTAACCATTTTGACACATATGAACCCATTAAGAAATACTGAACTTAACACAAAACTAGAATAAATACTAAAGTAATATATTAGAGAAACACAAAAGGAAAGCATCATTCAATACACTAGAATTTACTCTACACTATGCAGTATTAGTATAACGAAAAGTGATGTTAATCTCTCTTTCGATATTCTCTTCAGTGATCACTAGTTTTAATATGAACTTTCTCTTTCATATAACTAAGAAAGGATGTTGAATGTGTTGGATTTAATCTAAATGGTTGGACTACACAAATGAACTTAAGTGAGAATTACTACTTTCCTATGCTTTATAATGCAGTACAACATCCCTAAAGTTACATATTTAGAGTTTCCATTCTGTTTACTGTATAGACATTGCATTTATACTGCAATGCAGATAAGTTTTCACATCTACTGTGTATTGAAGCTCACCAAGCATTGAAGGCAATGAATGCTCAAGTGAAGAGTATTCTTAGTTTTATCAATGGACAGTTAGTTTCCTTTTAAAACAGTCTTCTTTTTAACGTCTTATAAATATAATGGTTATCATTTCTAAATTTCTGTTGCACTAAATCTTTGAAAACTGTTGACAGCTATGCAAAGAATTCTCTTGTTCAAGATTTATGAACTCATTTGAGATTCCATTTAAATATAATCTTTTTGTTTTAATTCCAAATTATTTCATGAATAAATACTTATATTTCTTTATCTAACAAATTCAGTGCTTTGAAAAATTTTTAATTAAAAAATTTTATCTCATATTTATTATTCGCTTAAATTTCAGTTTTTGAGAAATGTTTCATTATTTTTGTTTTTTGATAAGATTTTCGCTATTTTGGTGCCAATCAATAAATAGAGTCCACATTTGAAACTTCTGTTTTAGATTACTTTTAGTCAATCATGACTTTAAAGATAGTGCAGTATTTTTATCAAAACGTCTGAGCGTTATAGTAAGTAATGCGATATCATTAGCTTTTTGCAATTTGTGATTCTGTGATGAAACGGTAGAGAAAAACATTTTTCTGTACAAAGTGAATATTTTATTGAGGCTAAACTCACATTTTCTTGGAATTCTGTCAAATTTCAATGATAAGAGCGTCTTAAGCAAAATGGTATTTTTTGTAAGTTTAGAGTCTGTAAAGCGTGAATTTAAAATGAGAACTTAAGAGCCAGATAGAAAAAGATTAGTTTAGTCCACAGAGTCTAAGATTTATATTTAGCAGTGCATCAGAAGCATCGTTAATCAATTTGTTGAGTATAAAGTCTGAACAAAACTGTAAAGAGAAAAAAGAGAAGTTACAAATGTCTTTCATATCGAGTCTTAATGAGTGCCAATTTTCAAGTCTAAAATATTAATGCAGAAGTGATGCAACTGATAATTTAATCCTAAAATCAAATGACATTTTCAAGCTTGCACTTAGAGTTACTCTATCTTTAATTCCTTTGAGAATTCCTTCAAAAGTCTACTTATCCTGAATAGCTTTAATCAATTAACATAAAATAATTGATGAAACTCTTGCATTCCAGCTAATTATTCAAATTCTATTTAATCCAGTCTTCACTTCACTCTAGAGTGCTATAAGATTGTTAACATTTAGTTAATGCCGTCAATATTTGAATTTTTTCTATTACCAATTATTTTTGAAGAACTAACAAATTTGTTGCAATTTCATTAAATCAACTCTTTTTAATGGAATTCAGAGCCAAAGAGCTCACCTTCCTCTGAATTTCGAGAAACTGTTAGTGAAAATTCAGGTAAAAAGAGAAAATTTAAGATAAATCAACAAACTCATTTCGGCAAAAGAATAACCTTCAATGACCTATTTCGAGAAACAAAGGCACAAAAGTGAAAATTTTTATTTAATATTCAAGTCAAAAAATTGTAGATTGCAATCTCTCAAAAAATTGTTCTTTTCATTCACTTGAATTTCAGTCAAATACAGATAAGACACCTTTTACCTCAAGCAAAGTAAGTTTAGATTTCAAAAAATCTGAATATTTGAGCCAATGAAAAAAATTAGGGAATTAAATATAAATAAATTCTGCGATGAAATTTTTTCAGCGCAGATGTTATTTTATTTTTTCCCAACAAAAACTGATTAAATTTTATTTTTGTGAATTCCCGATTAGTTTTTTATAAGATAATTGAAATGTCAAAACTTGATTTTGTAGGAAAAACAATCACTGATTCATAGGTCGATTGCATGAAGATATTTGAGCTATTTTTTAATTGTTACAAATGATCGATAACGTAAAACGATCAGATAAGTGCCTGAATTGAAAATAGTGTTCTTCTCTATTTGTAGGTGTTGGTCATATTTGTATAGTTGCAAATGCTAGACGTGGTTCTCATATAAGTTACTTGATTCACTCAATCGAATAGCCACACAAAAGTTTGACGAAGACAAATGATTCATTAAATCAGTAGCAGCTGTGTTACAGCATCGTTACCGTGCACTCGATTATTGTAGAGTTGGGTACAAGTCTCGATTGATGGGCACATACGAAACAGTAAATAGAGTTACGCTATAATAAATGCTATGCATGATGTGCACCAAATCATGTGGATTGTGAATGTAATACAATAAAGTATTGTTGAAAAGTTTGTTTACAAAGTGCTCTATCAATACCTATTATACTCTATTTAGAGTAGACTCAAGTGCATATCATTACAATAGATGTAATCGAATCCTTGATAATCAAAAGAATCATTGAAATTACAATTCATTTTTATATGGAATTTCCAATAGATATAAAGATATCATATTTGAATCAACTAATGATTGGTATTACAAATTATTGAAATTTACTTTATTTTATTCCTTATAATGATTACATCGTTTCTCAATAAATTAATGCTAGAATTCATAGATTAAAAACTAATCAATAACTTAACACTAATCTAAATAAAATGAAAATCTTTAAATAGTCTGTTGGGCCTTAAGTTTGATTGGCGTGAATTTGATTTCAATCATAGAATTTATTCACATTTTTGGCTTCAAATAACTATTTGTGTTGATGCTAATGAAGATATGATAGTTGAAAAAGAAGACTCATGTCATACCAAATTTTATAAAGGGATTATTAATAAGAGTACTCTAATATTTTTTCAATTCGTCGAATCTAATATTACTTATGTTAATTTCGATTAAATTAATGTTTTTGATGTCAATTTTGGTATTGTAATTAAATTCTTATCAAAAAATTGAATAATTTTATTTTTAACTCTTTGCAAATATCTTACAACAAATTCAAGTTTTTTATTTATATTGCGAACGTTTTCGAATAATTCACTCTTCTTCAGGGCATTATAATTATATATCAAATTATAAAAAGTTTTTTTTTATCATTTTGAATGATATAAAAATAGTTATGCCGTTATTCAAAAATATATTCAATCATTAGCTAACTTTCATATTCACGATAAACTTTAGAAACTTTTAATGTCAAACGCGAAGAATAAAAATTTCCAAAAAGAAAATAAGTTTAGAATAAATTGCTTTTTAGATTCATCAGTAGTAAGGTTTCAAATTGAATATAATAAAATTTAGTATTTATATGAATTTGATTCATGCGATTTTATAGATGATATTTGTTTTCTCGGTTTCGATTGTATAGCATGATAACCACATCTAACATAATATAAGTTACATTCCATCTTCAAATTTGTTTTATATCATTTTGTTGTAATAATAGTAAACGAGATCCACAATTGAATAACAAACTCCGGAACTCTCCGGTGAACTTTTGAGTTGAACCAGATTTGGAAGAAACTGATTCATGGAAAGGAAATATTATAGAACACTATGTTTTATGTTTCTTTTCTTGTAATTTCTATTAGAAGTATTATTATTATTATTATAAATCAAAGAGGGGTTGGTCTCACATTCTATAGATTTTGAATAGAAAATATTTTTATTTTCTTCCCTTATTAGTTATGGGGTTTTGCCTGAAAACGTTATAAACAATTTGTTTTAACGCAATTCTTAATATATAGAAGTAAGACAACTAACAGATCATTGTTTAAATA
Organism: Camisia spinifer; assembly: GCA_034694065.1. Classification (NCBI taxonomy): domain Eukaryota; kingdom Metazoa; phylum Arthropoda; class Arachnida; order Sarcoptiformes; family Camisiidae; genus Camisia; species Camisia spinifer. Next base: position 4,766 of record JAQFXV010001366.1, on the reverse strand, counting down.
TTTTGAATTATCGCAAATATTCATCGATTTTGAATTTAAATTAATTATTTTCTTCTTCTAAACTGATAAGAAATTAAATTCCACAGAGTTTTCAGATAAGTCATTGATCTAAAGCATCACTACTCTAGTATCTAATTTATATTTTATGTACTAAACCTTGAGTAAGTTTGTAAAGACCTGCTCTAGTATTGTCTTATCTTTGAGTGGCTTCGCCTTTATATTCTGTATGGATTTGTTGAACAAAAGTGAACTAAATATGAAAGTAATTTTTTGCATATACTAAATGACTAATGATAATAAAATCAATTTTCAGTTACATTTTGTCATCAAAAAGTGCTTATAAAGAGCTAAATTGAATTTTAGAAAAATCTATTTTTAAATGAGTTCAATATTCTTATAGAATGATGAAAAATATTAATTGAATGTCAAGTATTTTAAAATTGATTATATATCGCATATTCACTTATCAGCGATTTAGTGATTTTTATTATTTTTATTGAGTTAAAAGTTTAAAATAATATTAAGTGAAAAAAATAATTTTAGAAATTGATGAATTTATTCTCCAATTATAAGATTTGCATCACTAAACACTAAGTTCGCAAAAATGATGAATTTTGATCACAAAAGAATCTCTCAAAAGTTATTTGAAGCTTAAATATGACTCAATCAGACCTATGACAGCATATCTTTTCTTATTTCCCAAACCCCTTATATGCAAATCAAAGCAAATGCTTAAGCAATAGTTTATTCAAATAAACATTTGAACATATCTTATCTGTTAGAAATGTCTGCGAACTATTTTATAGTGAAGTACTGAATAATCTGAGAGCGTGAATGCAATAAAAATGTTTGCCTTCAAGCGTTTCATAACATAGTGAAACTATTTTACAGTAAGTATAAAGTAGATCAAAATTTGAGAGACATTCATAACCAGACTCAGCACCAAAAACATCAAATTTTAAGCTCAAGCGAAAATCCCTTGAAGTAAAGCAAATAGTGGGGAAACTTTTTCGTAACACTCAATTTAACAAACTATAAGAATTCGAGAAAGATATACTCAGTTTATGATGTGAAATATATAGAGTGACTCATTTATTAATAGTCGCAAGTCTTTAGATGAGATCTCATAATGTCGAACAAAGTTAGCTCTAATTTTGCTCCATCAGCATCACTGACATCACATACTTTATAGCGCTATTCAGCTCAACAGAACTCTATACAAATCCATTAAAGTCTTTCACATTTCACTAGAAATTATTATTTTCTTTTTTGTATCAATAAGTAATGATTCTCATGAAACTTAGGAATAAAAAACATATATTGATTTAAGTGAAACCCATTCCTTCATCGATAAATTATTTGCTTTTATTCTGCTATTCTTTTGATTAAATCAAACAGAAGCGAATCGATTTGGTATTTCATTGTTATGGCTTTAGATAAGCTTTTAGTGCTATGTTAGTAACAAAGCATTACACAAATTTTTAACAAATGCTCTTAATTACTGATAACCCAACATAAGGCATTCTATTTCCCTCATTTATTTAGTCCGAAATTCCAGTCAGGTATTTCAGTAATTTATTCTATAGAACGACATCATATTATACTAAATAATGGTATGCGATGAGAAAAATTTTAATACTTAAAACAATTTATAATATCTTTTAGAATGCTATTTGAATACTTATTATATAATTATCAAAATCTAAACAAATATAATATTTTAGAGATGTTCAGTGAATGCCACATCAATTTTAGTCAATATTAATACCGAATTTTTAGCAGGTTGACACTATTATTAAAACTCAAATTTTCATCAGCTGGTGAGCCCTTCAAATCATTTGAGTCATAATTTTTACTTAAAATTAATCATTTTCACTAAACTTTGAATCACTGTTTGTGATAACTGATTGTCAAAATTATTCTTAATTTTTTCATAAGTTAAAAATTACAACTTTTTGATTATTGAAATCGGGAATTGAATCAATAAAATCTCATGAAATTTATCATGTTTGTTATTAGTTTAATAGGAATTCTAAAAAATATAACTGGAGTAAAGCACTTACTATATAATCAAATGAATGAAAACGCATTTCGAAACTAAGAAAGTACGAACTCTTTTTATTTTGAAAGATTTTCAATATATTAAAATGGTATGAATAAAACACTTGTTTTCCAGAAACTATGAAGACTTTACAAACTTATGGCTCAAATTGGAACTAATGCTTAACCCATATTTAAAGTTTAGAATTCTCAGATGAGACCTCATTTTTTGAAAAACTCATTTAAATAAAAAACTAATAAAAAGTAAGTCTAAAATGTATATCGATTATTCTTCATAAACGTTCACACAATAGATAATCCTTATTTGTTTAATTATCTTTTACTTAATCTCAAATTAATGACTACAGAGTCATCGCTCATCAGATTTTAAGAAAAAAACTGTAAAATGGTTGAGGGATTACAAATAGAATTCTAACCTTTTCGAATTTCGATGTTTTCCGAGTGCTCATACATTGCTTCTTAAAACTTGATTCTGTGGATATCTTCTTGACTCAGATGAAAATTTCTAAAAAATTCAAATAATTATTCAAATTATTAAAGTTTACTTTTCAAATAATAAGGGAATAATCTCTGAAATACCAGTACTTATAATACTTTATGTTATATTTGGTTTCTATTATTATTACATTATTTGAATTTTAAAAAATATTTCCACTTATTCAAGAATTATCAGTTTCAGGAATTCTGGGTTAGTCTTAAGTCTCTATTGAGATCGTGGGCTGATATTCTCGAGAGTCTCGAGTTCTGGAATCATTCTTTGAATTTAAAATAAATGAAATCAATAAAAATGTTTATGCTCTCATTTTGCTTATATTTTTGATGATAGACATTATTAAAGGAAAAATTTGTGACTTCTTTTCATATAATAAGTGAAAAGACTTAATCGTTTAACACCACTATTATTAAACTTTAATCGACCGAAAAAACTTTGTTCAATGGGAATATACTTCGTAGTTAAAAACTTTTTAGAAATTATAGTCATTTTTCTTCTATACAAAATAGGTTTTAGCGAAACTATTAAACAAAGATATGACAGATTTTCAGTCGAATTTCAAACTTTTAGAAAATTTTCATAACTCGTAAATTTAAAAAAGAGTCACATTCAGTGAAAAATATTTGATTAGATCCTATTCTTTGAATATTTGAATACACGTGATGAATATTTAGATACAATTTTGAGCATTTATTGTTTTGTCTGGTCTCTAATGCATTTATAGCTTTAGCATCAATTCAGGTTCACTAAATAGTAAGCTTTTGGTATCATATATTATATATTATTCGGTTTATAAACTCAATGTTATAATAGAATTCAATTTTGTTCATTTAATTATGTTTATATTTCCGGTATTATTATCTATATTTCTAATTTTGCACTAAAATTGTTTTATATTATTGTTCATACGTAAAAAAATAAAGATAAATGGACTCCAACTTATTATACTTCATATTTATTCTGCTATTTTATTTCCGAAGCATATCTGAAGTCGCTATTATTCCTATATTCAAAGCTCATATTGTAGTAACCATTGAATGAAAAATATTGAATAAATATTTACTTTTCTGAAATAATATTCTTCAAAATCAAATATTATAATTTCATACTGAACTCTAATTTACTGCACTCTTTCCCTTATTTGATTCTAACTTCAAAATTGAAAAGTTTGAAGTATTTAATTATAGCAAAGTTTTGATAAATGAATGAAATTTTTTAATTGGTATAAAATTTTAAATTAAATTATTTCTTTAATGAATTTAATTAATTAATTGTTGAAATGAAAAAAAAATAATTTGCCTTAAGTAACGAATCATAATTATTAGTTATAGGCTTTTTGATGAAGAATATGCTTTGCATTATGGATGTAATTGAGAGAATGCATGTGTTACAGACGTTGAGCACGTATTATGCAGAACAGGATTTATGTAACACAATATTATTTGAACGACAGTATATGCGAAAAAAGTTTTATATCATACAATGTTTCGTGTAATCAGTCAGATAAAAACGATCAAAAAACCGAAATAACATTTAATGAAATAATACTAGAGTCGATTTCTGTCATTAGGGGATTATTAATTATTACAGCATTCAGTTTAATGAGATATTAAGCATGTTATGAAAAGTTAATTTTGCTTATATTATACATTCAATTTGTTATCAAAAGTTCAGTCTTCAACTTATAATATCCATCATTGAGTCAGTTTATGCAATCATTCAGGAAAGTTAATTGAAGAAAAGCTTCAGATTTATATTTTTTGCTATTTGTTTCGAGTGAATAATGTTTTCTTTTACAAATAGAAAAGGATACACAACTATTTTACCAGAGTCTTCAGCAATTGATTGATGAGAGATAATAAAGCTTGAAGTACATGGAATTTTGAAAGAATACCTAATATTAGTTCTGTTTTAAAATTATTTTTTTAGATCAAGTATTGAGGCATTAAAATGAGTGATTCGATCGGTATTGTATAGAGTTGTGTTCACACCTTAATAATAAACAACGAGAATATGATATGTGAGATATGGATCATTGTTTGAGAACGTGATTTGCAATAACCTAAAAAATATTCATTCGTTAATTTTTAATTTTCTAAACAGTCAAAAATTCAACTTAAACTAAAAGGTTATTCAATATTTAAATAAAGTCATAATCAGTCGTTTTATTATTTGTGAGTCATTTTAATGTTCAATTTATCATTTATATATT
>JAQFXV010001365.1:0-13867 GCA_034694065.1 Camisia spinifer | reverse complement strand
TACCTTTTGAGAAAAGTCCAAATATTTTAGGGGTAAAAATACTTTACCAAATTCAATACCTTTTGTATATTATAAATTATAGACATGGAATTGAAATAATTAAACAGAATTTCAAAGTCAAAGCCCATAAGTTTGAATGAACTTCAAGTCTATAACATTTCTTAGAAAAAAATAACATAATGATTCATTTTGAAAGATTCGAATTACTTGGAAAATAAAAATTCAAATAAACTAATGCTATAAAGCATTGGATTTCATATAATATACGATCTTAAACGGATCGATAATTTAAATGATAGCTTACTCTAAGATATTATGCAATGTCTATATTTTAAAATTATTTTTATTATTACAATTATTTAAAGTAAATTCAAGGATCAAAAAGAGTCCTCGAATGTTACCCGACAATTATTATTCAAAATAATTTTCACTTAAACTCTATTATGCAAATCATTAGAACTAAAAGAAATATTTAATCTATTTTTCATTATAAGGAAAGTTGAAAGAAAAAGTTCAAAATTGAAAATTGAATAGCAGTGACTCATGTACTGAAAGAATCAACAACTTTAGTAGAGATGACATTCGGTGTCTCTTTTTGTTTCGGAAATACAGTACAATTTTATGCTCAAATAAAGTGATAAAATCAAACCAAATTTCGATTTTGAACACTCTCTGAATATCAATTTTGAAAGTACTTTCATTTTTTGAAAAATATGGTTCAAATTTTGACATTTAATTATTTAGTGATTGGGAAAAAAGTTTTGATGCTTTGAATTTGTTTAGAATTCATATGAAATAAGTTATTTGATTGAAGACAATAAATACTATAAATCTACAAAAACATCAGATCTAACCCTAAACAATATCAGACATGCAATCGAACGAATGAAAACGCATTCTTATGTATCAAATGTGTTGAGGCATATGAAATGAAAATTTTGAATTTTTATCCAAAGGTCCTTTTCATAAATTAATGTTTTGAAAGAAATTCATGGTTACGAAAAAATTATTGTCAGATTTAATATAAGTTATTGTTTAGGGATCACAAACAGGCTTTTAATGTTTAGATTTCTGTTTCGAAGTAATCCCCACTCATGAAAAACTGAAAAATTTTAATTCTCAACACCTGGATATGAAGAGCTTAAATTAATTCTTCTATTATTTGGATTATAAGTCAATTTTCACATTTTATTCTCCACTTCTTAAAAGTGCACTTTTTGCTAAAGGTTTGAAGAAAGCTTTATCTGAGTTTTCTATTATTGAGAGATTAAAATAAAGGCTGAATTCTAACCCATAGACTGCCCGTTGTTTATAGTGATCCCTCTTTTGATACAAAATTCTATCGTATATTAATTAATGAATTGATTCAATGAAGAAAGTTTTGTTTTATTTAAGCCCATCAAAATATAAACAAAACTCATTAGGCATAGTGCGCACGTAGCCATGGGGGGAGGGGGAGGGGGATATATGAAAGCGTGCAAGTGAAAATGTGCGCATTGTTTTCAATAGAACGAAACCGTGTTTTTGGGTGCAGGGAGGGGGAGGGGAGGGGAGGGGGTAGGGGTCTGAATAGCTTTGAATTTTGCCCATAAGTAAATTATTATACACAAAACTTTTGACCAATAACTTGACCTCTGGTCACTTTTCGGCAATCTTTTCTTCTTTGATTTGTATTTAGTTATAAAATTTGATAATTTTTGTGTTAAATACTAAGTAAATATAAAAAAACCCTAAATGACACTCTGATTATATTAACTTTGAACTGATTCACCCGAAAAATAAAGTAATGAGAACATAATTTATGAAAAGAAAAAAATATTCAGAAGTAATGCTAGAAAACCTCAAAATCTAACTGATTAGAGGTTAAGTCATTAATTGCATTAATATTGCAAATAATCATAAAAAATTAGTTCAATTAAGTATTTGATAAACTGGTTCTGGAGTGCAATTGAAAGTAGGTTTTGAAGGCAATCAATTTGAGTACAAGTTGATAAAGTTAACCTCTAAGTTATAAATCGATTGTCGGTAATGATCATAAGTTTAAGTGAGTTTAGTATTAAAACATTAGTAAAACAATTTAGGGATAGATTTTGATGCATTCAACATAAGTATGCATTAATGAAATAGGTATTCAAACAATTGGAATGAATTGTTATTCTTAGTGAAAGCCACAGCTCAATAACGCTGAGCTTGAGCTGACTCTTCACTAGTGGTGAACACTATACTTATTACTTTGATTAATGTGTTATTAATATGAATTAAGTTAAAAAGGGGTTAATTTATAGTCAGAAAATAAAACTTAGTTCAATAAATTTAATTGAATTTAGTATTATTTGATATCACAAATAAATATAAATATCTATTTTTTCAAAGTCATCTTCAATGAGTCACAAATCGCTAACATTCGTATATTTTAAAGTTCATGTTTACATAACTAACAGATAATAACAAAATAGCTTTAACAGCATTTTCACATTTGTTTTTAATCGTTAGAAAATTAAATGAACACATATTGAACTTACCTTTTTTCTAATGATTTTAATGATAAGTTCATTCGCTATAGTTTTAAGTTACAAAATATGAGAAACTTTTAAAACTCGGCTCAGTTTACAAAATAGATAATATTTTTAAAAATCTGTTAGAAATTAATGAAATAAATAAATGTAAAGATAATAATAAATGATAAAACACTTGAGTTTAACTGTATTAACATTTGTTAATATAGAGTTCAAGTGGTTCTAAAGATATTAATTCTTATCATGTTTTAGAAATACAAAAATTATCGGTTCCTCAGGAATAAAGATAATAACCGAATGTGTGTTTGTATTAAAACAAAACAAACGCTAAAATGTTAAGGTTTGGTTGTGTTTAAGCCAATTAGAACTCGAATATTATGTGATTGTATTATCTAAAGTATGTATCAGTTCGGGTGTGTGTCTTATTGTCAGTCCAATTGAGTCCAATTCAGTCTCATTCAGTCCTCGCCTCCACTCAATTGTCAATAAAGTTTTCATCTCAATCATTACACGTGTCTATCATTCACTCATTCCTTCATTAGTTATAAACAATTAATTGCAGACAAATAAATGCGCTTTTGATTCAAAACTTTTATCAATTAATTTCAATTTATGATCATTTTCTCACTTTAAACAAATAATAAAAACAATTCAACTCATAATATATTTATTATCTGAAGCGCTCTTCGATAGCAAAACAGACTTTTATTTTCACACAAAATTGTAAATAAACTTAAAACAAAAATAACTTATTGTCTCAATTAATTGATTAATTATTTTGCTTTTTATAATAAACATAAAACAGGAATTCAAATCAATTCAAATTATAGATCGCATCAAACTTTTTAAACCGAACAGGAATTCAATGTAAAGTCAATATAATTAATGCATAAATATGTTAAATACCTGTTCATGTTCTTCATTATCAATAGTGTCTTCCTCTGAAAGTAAAGTCCATTCCTCGGATTCTTCGAGTGTTTGTGCGTCGTATTGACTGATAGACAATGATTGAGACAATTCTTCACTTGTATTACTCTTAAGGAAGAAAATCAATTAAATATTGAGATTATAAAGAATACAAACACTTAAATCTATAAAAAAAAAAACAAACCAAAACATTAATGACTTATGACTTACAGACGATTCCATAGTTTTTATGGGTTTTAAAAACTTTGAGGAAACAAATGATTTAAATATTTAACTAATTATTAAATTGAGTCAATTATTAATGAAAATGAAATGTAATTTTCATATATTGTTAATTATTAAACGACAGTCAATAGTAAAATATTATTTATCTTAAAAAATATTGTATTCAAAACTTAATAAGTAATAAGATTTTAAACCATTAAATAAAAGACACATCAGTTTATGTTTTGAGTCTAAAGACCAATAGTATTAATGAATGTCAATAATAAATGAATTGAAATTTTAATGCAATGCATGATGTCTTCCAAGAAAATAGAAACAAAAATACTGTAACAGATCTAAAGCCACTTTTTATTCAATATTATATTCTCTATCAGCCTAATATTGAGCTAACTTTCATTCAAATTAAATACACTTTTGTTGGTTGACATCATTTATGAACTTTTGATATAAAGAATGATAACGAAAAATATTGATAAAGAAAATGATAACGCAATACGTCTGTAATTCTTGTTAATTATTGATATATATTATGAGCCAACCTGTCAACAAATGCATTCAAATTAACTTTAAAATTAATAGTTTATTTATAACATTATTTTGATAACGAAAAAAAATTGAGTTATAGAAAGAAAAATCAAATTTTTAATTATTCAAATTCAAATTAAAAGTTTAATGCAATTTATTATTAAAAATATCGCTCAACGCTTTAAAATAGGTGTTCACAGAAATTACGTCAAATAAATAAACATTTGTTGATATAATGTTCAGTTTTATTTAAGTTTATAAAGTGTTTTTGGCTCCAAAACTGATCGCTTAAAGATGTTTATTATGTTTATTCAATTGAGTATTACTTTAATTACACGTGTCTTACATTGAATTGAACTTTAGTTTTAATTAAATTATTAAATAAGTACATTTATGGTTAGTATCAGTTAATTATCAATCTATTAATTGTTATAATTTATATCAAACTTTATTAAATAATAATTTAAATTAATTATTGATAATGTTTAGTTCATTTATTGGGTAATAATATTAATGTGAAAATCTTTAGTTAGTCTTAAATTTGAAAACCAATTGAGACTATAGTTATCATGAACTGCGAGACATGTTATTATTTCTTAATCTCATTAATCATTACAATCATATAGTAATCAATTGATTGATATTTAAAGCTTTAAACCTATGAATAGGAATTGAGTCGTTTGAGTCTTGAATTTGAAATTCGGAAAAACTAATTGATATATATTTAAGCGATTGTTTAAATTGAACTCAAATATAACCAAAAATGTTTAAAAATTTCAAATGCATTTAATTTGAGTTTTAAATGTAGACATCCTTACAGACTTTTAAAAGAATTGTCTAATATTGATATTAATTTGTGCAAAGTTTGAATCTATTTTTGAATTGATTTTTCTGCCATAGACTCGATTTTTAGAAATTTTGACTAAAATATTGATAATTCGTTAACCCTTTTGTATTAAATTATTGATCTATATTGACTTATGGCTCACACCCATTATAGACTCTACCCCTGGACATGATATAGATATAGATATGAGACCGGTATCATTAGAACCAGTATGACCTCAACCGGAACACAAAAAAACTTGCCGAAAAGTGACCAGAGGTCAAGTTACCGAACTAATGCTTTTCTATGGCTAATTTTTTAACGGCTTTTATTATTGGTGGCGTAGCTATCAATTCAATTATTATTATAACTTATTTCTAATGATAAAAATGACTCATTTTTTGGACAATATAAGGGTGGAGGCCCACAAACCCACACCTCATTCAATGCAATTTAGATCATAATGTCTTTTAAACTCATTCACATTAATTGTCTCATAATTTAAGTAAAAAAAAGTACACATTTTAGACCTCTTCTGAGTTTAATTTGAAAATGTGTTGACTCACAAAGTGTTATCGCAATCACTGATCAAAGTCTAAACTAAAGGTTTGTTCAAATAATTTACTGACTAATAAATACTGTCTTATCAATGATTCATAAGAGGATCGCACGGAATAATAGCTTATATCTAATTGTGTTCATTCTCTTTAAATAAAAATAATCGATTCGTTGATTATCTCTATTTCAATATGAGTTTTGATATTTTATAGTTTTAATTCAATTTTAGTCAATGATAAAAATAAATAATTTATATAAAAAAAGTATTGAATCAAAGATATCTTCAAAACTTTTTTACTGAATAACAATGAGTTTTTAGAAAGAACTATCAGTTTATTATTTATATAAATATTTATATATTATAATTAATTTTTCCGGAATATAAAAATTGTTAAATATTATTTACTAAGAATTAATTAATCTGTTTAATAGAGTTTTTGAGCAATAAAGCAATTGTTAATTACAATCGAATTAATGGCAACTGAAGAGGAATCGTTTGATTCATTTGATGATGAATTGGCTGATAATATTTCGAGAGAATCGATTGTAATTGATGTGAAAACTGATTATGATAGTGAAAAATGTATATTAAGGGCTCAGCAGAAGCACGAATGCATTAATGGAAGACTTGTTTACGAGTCAGAACATCACTCATCAATTCCTGAAAGCATATATTCCTTTGAATTTGTCAGAGAATTGATACTCGATTACAACGAAATATCGCTAATTCCTGAAGAGTTTTGTGAAAAATTGTGTCAATTGAGAGTATTGTCTCTTTTGGGAAATACATTAAAAGAATTGCCAACAAATATACATCTATTGCAATATTTAGAAGAGCTTTACATCGATGAAAATGTATTGACTCATTTGCCAGAAATGTTCTCCCGTTTGAATCAATTAAAGAAATTGCATATTCAGGGAAATAGATTGCGATCACTTCCCGAAGACTTCAATCAATTGAATCAATTAAAACATTTAAATCTTAATGAAAATAAACTCAAGTCATTGCCTGAAAATTTTGGATTTCTAAGTAGTTTAGAAGAACTCGATCTCAGCTATAATTTGATCTCAACTTTACCTCAAGATTTTGGTTCATTATCACAGTTACGTATCTTGAACTTAAGTCATAACAATCTCTCTTCTCTGCCCTCGAGTTTTGCCGATTTGTCAAATGTAGAAATTTTTGAGGTCTCGACCAATTCATTGAATTTATTGCCAGAAAAGTTTGCTTCTGCCAAACATGTCAAAAAGCTATATCTCGATAATAATCAAATCTGTGCTCTTCCAGAATGGATCGGAGATATGGAACTCATAGAAGAGATCTCATTGAAGAGTAATTTTTTGAGAGGCAATCAGTTTCCTGAAAGTTTTGGTTTTAAGAGTCAGAAACTCGTTAAATTCGACATAAGCGGAAATTTAATCGAATCATTGCCACAATCGTTCGCAATGATCGCTACTTTGCAATATATTGACACTGGAAGTCATCTTTTTGAACCCGAACGCAGAAAATATATGAGACAGGGAAACAATATTAAACATTTACCCATTAATTTTGGTTTAAATTATCATAATATGAAAGAATTGAGACTCGATGAGAATGATATCGAAGAATTACCGGAATGTTTTGGCGAAGGAATGCCTAATCTGGAAATAATTGATCTCTACTGTAATGTAATTGAATACTTACCCGACTCTTTTTGCAAACTTGAAAATCTTCGCGTTTTTTCCATTGGTATGAATTGTTTGAAAAAACTTCCACAAAATTTCGGTAATTTAAAAGCTCTCGAAGAGTTGAGAATGGAATTGAATGAGGTATTTATCATACTTTAGATTGTTTTCCATTTCAAGTTTGTTATAATCATCTGTTTTTTGAACTAATCTGAAGTAAATATAACATAATTATATATATAAACAGTTGAAGTGTTTGCCGCCAACATTCGATCAATTGATAAATTTGCGTGTTTTGGATATTTATAAGAATAAATTCGATGCATTTCCCGCTATACTTAAAAATCTAGAGAATATTAAGTCATTACAAGTTGGTCTACAAGTTAGTAATAGTTCTGACGAATGATTCTTTCAATTAAAGTTAAATTCGTTCGTTAATATAAATTCATTGAATGTGTTATTGATTATTAAGAATTGCATATTTACGTAGATTTCAGAAATGGTTATTAAAATAAGTTCATCAAAAATGTTTGAAATTGAAAGATTGCAAAAAGCTTTAGATTTTGGAGTAATTCCACGAATAAAACAAACATTTAGTCTTTCGGAGGAGACAAAAAAGAATTTTCCACTCATTCAAAACGATTGTTTGAATTCTTCACTTCAATCATCGGGTTATTGTTCATTACATACATCACAAGATAAGGTCGAAGAAGTTAATGATTCTGTGGAAGAGTTATGGGATGTCGATCTCTTAGATCCTAAACAACCCTATTGTGAGTGATTTTTGTCTCACTTTAAGGGTTTATGCATTTTTACATTAATAGCTGATCAATAGCTCTTTATCATTATTTAATTTTAAATCTTTCTTTATATCAATTTTTACTTATTATATAACTAATGAGTCTATAACTTATAAGTCTCTTTCACTATTTCGAGTTTCTAATTTCACATTCAATTTCTTAATTATAATATTATAAGAGCTCTAATTAAAAATGTTTTCAAACTTCTTAATCAGCTTCAGTAGAATTAAAAATAATTATTCTAAAAGATAGCGAATTGAGGTTTGGTTTAGTGTTTCACTACATGTCAATTACTCTCAATCGACTCTATTATGAGCTCTAACTATAATGTACTTAATCTATTAATTTATATTGAAGATGGATTTTCTTTCATTTGAGTCATATGTCTCTTATTTCTATTGATTTTATAATTAGCCAAATTTTGATATAACTATTATTATTATTGATTAGTGAACGAGCCGTTGGCATATCCGAGCTCTCATCGCATTCCAACTCCTTTGGAAGAACTTCAAAATTTCGTGCCTTTGAAACCAAAAACGCTAAACATTAGATTTAAAAGACAAAAGTTATCTCCAACTAAAGGACAATTCGATTCATGATTTTATACTAATTTTCTCTCTTCTTATTTCTTAAAATTTTGACTATTTTTAAAAGTCATCTCATAATAAAATTTCATATTATATTTTCATCAAATCTATTCAATAACTCAAATAAAATTGTGTTCACTATTAATTTAGAATATATTCTAAAGTTTTTTAAAGCATGTTTTCAGTCAATATTGTATTTTTATTATGTTTTACTCAATACTTGTTATAACTTTATTTGAATTTTCTTAAAGATAAGGTTTTAATAAATGTTTGAATTGAATAATAAATAAAATTGATTGTTAGTTATCCTGATATTTGAAGCTAAGGAATGCCTTAACTTAATAACTGAACCGGTTTTTGTACATCTGACACAAACACCCGTCTGAGGTCTGGTTCTCGTCTGCATCGTCTGCTTGTTTCTATCAATTTTTGAGTGCAGGGAATCTCCTCTACAGTAATAACTATAGCGTGTGTTTTCTAATATATTATAAAATCATATGAGACTCCCATACAATTATTACAAGGAGTCACTTTCACTCTCAAAACCAAAAATCAGGTTCTTTTAAGCCATTTTTTTATAACTGACAAACTTGTGTCGCATTTTTTTATCAATTGCAAAAGCATATTATTTCACGCATGCATTGAATCGAAGTGAACACAAGTCTAAGCATAATAGAGTATCAGAAAGTCTCACAAATGATCACTTCCTTTGATGTACTGTTGCGTAAAACTTAAAATCTAAGAAATAGGAAAACTAATGCATAATTTTGAGCTGACTTTGACATAAACTATATTTAGTTTTCACTCTATAACAAGACTACTATTATATGTTTAAATTAATGCTTATTTAGAATACATTGTATTATCCATTGTTTTGTTTTTCATTATTAAAGTCTGACAACAATCGGATTTAATGATATCTACTTTAAAATAAAAACTTGTTTTCTCGACTATAAACAATCCATTCTATGATGAGTTGAAACCCTTGTAACTTAATTTCAAAGTCTTGAGAATAGTATTATGAAAGTTAACCCTGAACTGAATTCTTTTATATAAAGGTTGACTTATGTAACGAAATTACACATAAGTATTGCTTTTGGCGGAATATCAATACAATTAGTTGTGTATATACTGAAAATTTAAATATTCACTGAAATAATCAATTCAAACATATACTATGATTCCGTTCAAGATTTTTAATAACCTTAGAATTTCATAGTTTTCATTTAATGTGTGACTTAATTAGTATTTGTTCTAATTTGAAAACAAATTCAAAATTGCAATTTAGATATATATAATCTCAAGAAGTAAAATAACAGCAAAAATAAATAAAATTTTAATCCATTGAAAAGAAATATACTCTTCGAAAAGATATTTTTCATTTAGAATTTTGACTTAAATTTAGTGCCAATTTTGCACAAAACTAAATTGGAAATCAATAAAAAAGATTTCTAACAGAAGTAAAAATTAATTTTGAACTGTAAAGGAACCAAAAATTAAAATGTAAAAACCAATACTACTTATAATGCAAAAATCCAAAGCAATTTATGGTATATTCATTTCACAGGCAAATCCTAAAAACTTTTTTCTGCTCCAAAATATAAATACATAATCATATGTGTAATCAAATATCGTATTAGATCTGAAATAGAAGAAGAAGAAGAAGAATTCTAGGATTGAACCAAATGTGACAAAAAGGTTTTGTGGAATAAAGTATTATGAGTTTTCATATCTTTGCGAATAATAAACTTTCATCTCTTGAAGAATCGATAGATCGACTTGTGCTACATTTTATGTATGTTAACCTCTTTTTAGAGCTTCGCAATGTTTCTGACATAACCAATAAATATATTCAACATTTTTGGAGAACTAGAAGCAATTTTTGATAATAATAAAATTTAACAACTTTTTAATTGCTATTTTATCTTTTAAAACATATTATTATTAGTGATT
The DNA here is from genome assembly GCA_034694065.1 of Camisia spinifer. Classification (NCBI taxonomy): domain Eukaryota; kingdom Metazoa; phylum Arthropoda; class Arachnida; order Sarcoptiformes; family Camisiidae; genus Camisia; species Camisia spinifer. Next base: position 3,282 of record JAQFXV010001365.1, on the reverse strand, counting down.
TCTGCTTCAATATAAATAATATTTTAGTTAAGTTAGAAATGAATTATTGAAAGTACTGTTAAATCAATGTTTAAGATATTACCAAAAGTTAAATTAGATTGAATGAGTTTAAAATTGATTTAATTGAGGGTAAACCCCATAATATTATCGAATTGAGTTTTTGCATATAGACACGAAATGTTACATACAATGAGCTTAATTTTAGTGCAACAAAAATTGATGAACTATATGTATTGGTACTCATTCAATGCATAATTGCTTCTTTTTCTGGTCTCAAATATTCGAAAGGAGTAGTTCTGAAGATTTTGATTGTGAGGTTTTGAAGTATTCCCAATAGTTCCCATTTATTCCGAGTAATCCCAATATTTTTCAAACTCTAATAAATTTTTTATTCGGAAATTCAATATTTCTAGTTATTGAATTTGAATCTTAGAAATTGATCGATTAATAAACAGAGAACATAATTTTATAGATCAATTAGAGTAATAGAAATTTGATATATTTATCCTTTCATTTAAATGATCAAATATAATAAATCTGAACGTATTCTTAATATACTACTGATCGAAAAGTCATAATTTTTTTTATAATCAATCATTGAATCTATTTATTCTTTGAGTTAAACTATTTTCTAATGAACTTTTAATGGATTAAAGTATGAGAGATTAAATCTAAATTTTAGATCCTTCTAATTTTTGTGACCAGACATAAGAATTAATTAATAAATATTAGTGATCGTCTGTGAATTCTGATTATAACAAAACCATATCCAATATAAATAGAATCGTAAGACGAGTTGGAGTTCTCTAATTAATTAGGTTAAAACCAGTTTCGTATGACTTACAATATATAAGTTGTATCGAAGGAGTTTTGAAAGAAATGTGGAATATAACGCTTTTTGACTACTGTTACACGATTTCAATGTAGATATTGATGAGATACTGGTTCTGTTATTGCTCTGAGTATTAGATGACAAATTACAGATCTCTTATTGTTGAACGACAAAGAACTGAATTAACTGTAGTTTTCTTAATCAAGTATAATTCCCTGCACAAGTTGTTTCTTTTTTTGGATTTAATTTGATAACATTGAATGTTTTATCTTTCAAATTAGATCTTATTTAGATTAAATCTCAGTTTGGTGATTGGTTAACTTATTTTTTTCTATTAATTGATATTTAATCTAAAAACAATCATAAAAATTGTCTAATCAACAAACTTGAAGAATAATTTTTTATTTTATATATGCTTTCAGTTCTAGATAATTAACTTTAATTTCATGAGATTTAATTTAATGCTCAAAATAAAGTGATGTACTCTTCCGTTAATTAATCTATTTTCCTAATACTGACTATAGTGTTATTTTTATAGATTGATGTATTCTATAAATTATTAATATTCCGAGAAAAAAGAATTTCAAAAAATTTTTGGTAATTATGAGTCTATTACCTTGAGATATAATTATTAATTTATATATAATTCATTAATTTGATTATGTATTAGGGTATTACAGATTTTATATTTTGAGTTTTCTATCCTTTTAATAACAACAAAATTCAAATCATCAAATAATTATATGTACTGTACAGACATAATTTTGTGTACACACTGTTTTAATTTGAATTTAATCCAAAAATGGTTATCGTAAATTTTCATTTTAAACTTACTCGTATCACATTAAATAGAGTTGAGTGGTATTCAGCTAAATATTAATTTTCAATTCTTGAAAATCTTACTGTTTATATAGTAAGAAATTCTTCGTGTGATCTTTTGTATTAATGAATAGTAGTGGTGTTATATAAAAAGATTGATTTTCGCTCGAAGAATGATAAAATGTTCTGTCAATGGCTTTACTTTTCACCGAAAAAATTTATTTCGATTTTCAGTTGTTACCTAAATTGAATTAATTTGTTTTGTTTATCTTTAAAGTGTTGTTTCATATCAACCCAAAAAGTTTTTATACTTCGAAAACTTCAATAATTTTATAAATTAATAGATTTAGAAAGAAGACTGATATGAAGTTTTTAGAACTTTGTTCAAATAGGATTATTGAGTTGAAAACTTTTATTTGTTCGAAATTTCAGTTTAGAAAAATTATTATTTTGATAGAAAATAAATCTCTAAACTTAAAAATCTAATACTAATCAAATATGAAGAAAATTAAATTAAATCCTGATGAAAGTTTTATATTGTCAAAAGCAGAACTTGATAATGATTGGCCTCAAGTCTTGTAACATATGTAAGTTTGTATAAGAGAGATTAAATCCTTATTTTGCACTTAAGAAGTGAACACACTCTTGAGATTAGATTTAGATTTAACGGCAGCTGAAGCTGTAATATTGGAATATTTAGTGCCACGGGTTTACTCTTTACACTTATGACATGTAACTATGACAACATTTCAATTGTGCTAAGTCTTCAAACTTTTTCATTTTAACCGAACATTTTTTCTCATTTCATCTAAAATTGAATCTTTTTTTCTAAACCTTGAATTCTGAGCATAACAAAAGAATTGAGTTCCTTTATTAAGGTGAGTGATTTAGTTTTGAAAATGCATCGAATTTTATATAATTTTATTTAATTTGTTTGGGTTTCACCTAACCTAACCTAACCTAACCTTAACTTATTAATTGAAAGCGTGGCTTTATTAGAATTTTTAAATTTTGTCATAATTAACTTATTAATCATGTCTTAAATTATGTAATCAATTATTTGTGCCAAATCTAACTCGAGATTCACCTAATTTTTCCGAATAATTATGATTAACTTTTATTCAATATTTTCCTCGTTCTTTCCATCTATTCATTCAAACATTATATATGGATTGCTAAATATGTGGAATCAAGATGATTAAAACCTGTTTCGATTCGCATAATTTTTTGTTCAGCTGTTGCAGGACTTATTCATAAGTTTGAAACCATGTTACTATTTTATATACGTATATATATATGTATTTTATATATTTGATTGATAATTAAACCAAAAATACTTCACTTTTCATGAAAAATGCTTATAAATTTTCAAATTATTGAATTAAAGAATAAATAGTAACACTTTTAACTTGAATTTTTTTCTCGAAAACTGAGAAATTCAAATAATTTGTTAATCTAAATGCAAATTACTCTATCTGTATCATTTTGATTAAACTGAGATAATGCAAAATTCTGTATTTCGAATGGAATGGACTAATTATAAGGAATTAGTAATGTACAGTACCTGTAAGATAGGCTTGCAGTTTAACTCAATAGTCATTTTCATAAGACTTATAATCTTTTTTCAAAAG
>JAQFXV010001364.1:0-13870 GCA_034694065.1 Camisia spinifer | reverse complement strand
AAGATGACATATCATTCAATAGAAAATATTTATTCTAAGTTACAGTTTTGATGTCATAAAGTGAGACCGGATTTTATGTAACACATCGTTATATTTTGCAGGTATAGAAACATTCATTTATATTTGAATCATGAATTGAAATAAGAAGAAAACAGCTGAAGATATTTCAAACTCCTTAAGAGCTGAATTGTAAATGTTTACGCCCAAGATATGCCTTACGGGTTAAGACTAAATCATCTTTTATTTTTTCTTTGTTTGATATCTAGTGACTCTAGACTTAAAATTCTGAAACTCATAAATCTTAAGAAGTACTGTCACGGCCTTACAATTCTTTACATAAATAAATGCGTTTCGCAAGTTTTTTTTAAAAAAAATAATGAGTTGAGACAAGAAGAGTCGAACTATTATATTGATTTTTGATACTTAAGAGTAATTTGTGTGAAATAAAGTTTAGCCATTGGTAACATTGAAATTAAAAATATCGAATTACTGTTTGGGTTCTCCTATTTATAAAAATTCTTCAAACATTGAAATTCATATCACGTGAAATATTGCATTAAAGTTTCTTTTAAGAATTTAATTGGAGTTCTAAATAGTATCCCTTCAATCCCTGCGGAAATTCACACATATGAGCAAATGAATGAAACGAGAAAGCGTGAACTCTTTTACATTTGAAAGTTTTCATATGATGCGATTCATTAATTTTTATAGTAATGACTAAATCATTATTTTTTAATGATGAACTGCTTGTGTTAAAGGCTCTGATTTTTAAGCCATTTCCTTTTATGAACTCCTTTTTCAAATTATTAAACCCTTGAATAAGACATTCCGTTGTGCTTTAAAAAATTAAGCATAAATCCTATTTAAAAAATCCATAAAAACTAACTGTTATCGTTATGAATATTCAATTACTTTTTTTAATTCATGACTACTTGTATGACAGATAAAATAATTTTTAAGAATCCCAAATATGGTTCTGATTTTCAATGTAATAAATTTTGATGTTTTGACTTTTTGACTTTTCTGTGATTTATGTGCTTTTGAATTAGCGTAAAGTATAAGAAATAATACAAAATTTCTGATAAAAAATTTAAAAGAAAGCAAATTAAGTTGGAATTATTTATTTTCAAGTTGAAGAATATTGAGAGAATAATTTTGATATTTATGAAATCTGGACATAATAAAAATTAACAAAACTTTAATTTGAATATTACAGTAAGACTAAGTTCTAAGCATTTTCTCATTAAATAATTGATTTTTATAATTTGAACTGTTTATGACTATTAAATTGAGACAAAGTTAAACAATCGCCACTTTGAAATGACGTTTTTTTATTCTCATGTTTCGCTGACTTATAAGTACATTCACTGATTGAAATGTCAAACAAAAGCAGTCCAAACATTTTTTTGAAACCATTGCATTTTTAAGAAGTCTGACCCAAAAGAGTACAAACTTATGGAAAACTTGAATGAATTTTCGTGAAAAACTTTTGCGAATCTTAAAGAAAAATTGAGGTTTTGATCTCGCAATAATGATTTTATAAGTAAAATCTGATGAATTTTGAGCTCTTCTCTCTAATAAGATCCTGATCTACCCACAACTTCGCATGACTAAGACTGTAAATTAAATTGTATTGTTTGTCTCGTGAAACTAATTTTCCAAATTTAGTTTCCCAAAAAAACTCATTACAAAACCAATAGAATTCTTAATGAGCTTAAGGAATCTTCTCATTATCCCCAATTTTGCATTAGGCATAAAAAGTAATGCTTGAAAAGCTCTTTCTTATACTATAAAATAATAAATTAACGTATGATATCCATCATCAAGAAATCTATTTATATCAGAAATGAAATATATAGAAGTACTTTTCAAGTACTTTATTTTCAACTGAATTATCATAACTTCATCACAACTAATTAAATTTTTTAAAATTTTAATATAATTACTCGCCATATCATCGAGAAGTTATATGAAGGCATGTTCTTCATCGCCGTTTGAGAAATATTTGAAACTTCAATGAAAATTTAAATATACAATCAATACAATGATAATAAAAAGCAAAGAGTTAGTTTACTTCAAAGAAATGAAATTAAGATTTTAATAACTATTGAGAACAATTGACATTTAGAATGTCTGAATAATGCATTACTTAATGATTTATACAAAGGCTATCGAAATAATGAATAGTAGAATAACAGAAATTAAATAATTTAGCTTCACGTTTGTCAATAGCTTTGAGTCAATATGAAGTTTGCTCAATAAAAAAAACTTTCTTTAACCTCCACTTAAATTATTGAATTACAGCACAATCAGGTATTTTGAAAATGAGTTTTTAATGGAAATATCTCTTAAACACAAATAAGGTGTGCACTTTTCAGATTGTTAAGTTCTAACTATGAAGTACTGGCAAAAATAGGATAGAATTGAATTCATCTCATCTAAACTTTACTTGAGGGATACGTGGGATTAATCGAATAAAGTGTAATTCAATACATTTCAAATGGAGTGTCAATGTGACTGTCAATGACCCAAATCTTGCTCAAAACAAAAAACTATAAAGAGTCCTTTCGATGAGACTATATTTTTGTTGTTAATTTATCTCTGATCTTATGCCTTAATCGAAAGGCTAAATCGTTGTCCTAAATGATGATCAAACTATTAATATAATAGTCATTAGGTTTTTGTCCCAAATATTTCTAACAGAATAGAAAACAAAGTATACGAATATTAATAAGTAAATCCTGCAATGCAAGAATCGATTCGTTATTTTGTATTAAATTTGAGAAATGCATAATTTAATAGTTTATAACATCTTTATTTGAAACGTTTTATGGAATTGAATGAATTTAGTGAGAAAATAAAAAATTTCTTTCTATTATATCATTCCATTTGAATTAGAAATCAATTACCAGTATGAAAAGGTTGAAATTTGTAAGTAAAACAAGAAATTATAATGAAATATGCTTTAAAACATCTCACAAAAAGATGATAATATTCAGAAAGCTTACCAGAAACAAACACATTACAAAATCCTATACGATTTGATCGATTCTTTTAGTATTAAAATAATTTAATTTCTACAGTTGAGTCGACTGAAACGAAAATCAATTGACTAAAAAGGCTCAAAATCTCAATACTCAGAAACTTTGAAATCAAGTGACAGTTGAGAATTTTCATTTTCGATGAGAAAATTTTTCTCTCTAAAGAGTTTATTTTGATTGAATTTTCATAAGCTTCTGAAACGAAGTTTTAAAAATAAATTGTTTAAATTTTTAAAATATTTTCTCCATCAAATTCGTGAAATATCACTAAACCGTCTAAATATTTTGAGAAATCAAACGAAAACTTGAGAAGAATGAGTTCATATTGATTGGAACGTATATAAAAAGTTAGATTAATATAACAGTTAATGGAAAAGATATATGATTTAACGTAAAATCGATTTGATAGGCGAGAGTCATGAGTCTTAAGCACAGTACTGATAAAATGATAGAATGAGTTGAGTTGGTCTCAAAAATGATGCATTAAATTCACAATCATTTGAGTTATTTTCCCACTAAAGTATGTTAGAAAAATCATTTATTCACCGGATGTTGAGATATAAATGACATTAATATAAAAAGAAGTTTTTATTTGATGCATAATTTTTGTCAACTTATCTTTAAACTCATTAACGTTTAATTAATTATCTTTAACACTTTTTAAACCCAGCCATGAAGTAAACTGATTAAACTGAAAAACTATCCTTTCGTTAAATTGAAGTTTAGAATAAAATAGTTTTTTACGCTGGTTTGCACCATAAGAAGAATAAATTTAAGCCATAAGTGAATGAGATATCACGATAATGCGTTGTATAAATTATGTAAAATAAACTGCATTTCAAACATACTGTACTGAAATTTATTTTTGTTGAACTCAATCTTTGAGCAATCAATAGCTTTGAATATAAAAATGTTTGTAATGAACCTAAAAGTATTTGTCATATACTAATGGCATGAGAAATGCATTTTTCAAACTTGTGCTCTACCATTAAGACTTGCATTTGGGCTTTTATTTTATTTATATGACGTTTAAACGAATATTAGTTATACTACGATAGTATAAATAGATAACAGCAAAACTGTCAACTCAGTCAATATTCAACGATTTCGCTAAGAGTCATACATTTAGTCACAGATACTAAGCATATCTGATGTTTCAACCATTACTTTGATATAATGTTAATATTCATAGCTCTAAACCTTAAGTATGGAATAAAGATTGCAAAAGAAGATAAATATTTTCCAATCAAGTTTGAGTATATATTAGTTATTGCGAACATTTAGCTTTTATCCATAATATAATAGTGTTTTCATAGAAGCATTCATGAAGCTCTTCTCATCTTTATTGATCAAATTACTATAATTGTATTAATATAGTTATTGAAAAATGATTTGCAGAATAATCAACTTTGGGATAAGAAAGCACTTAAGGAATTGTAAGCTATGAACCCAAGTAAGAATGGGCTCATATATAGTGTTAAAATTGACTGAACTCTTATTTAGATACCTTTAAAAGCAAAAAAGAAGAAAGAAATCTGAAGCTAAACCCTATTTAATCCTTTTCTTCGCCCTAAACAATGCACGACCACATTTAGGTGTTTGAGAAGAGAAATCGATATCTATTCACTATAGTTCTACAGTATATAACTTATAATATTTTATGGAGAAAGTTGGCTGTATATCATTTTTCTTATATTTAACTCACTTTTCGGAGATTAGATATCCAATTAAAACGTCTTGTCAGGAAAAACACAAGTTGTAGTTCAAAAATTATAGAACTTTGAGTTTTCGATTTTTCTTTTTTAAATTGAATGATGAATTATATGTATTAGAATTTATTAAAAGCTTTGAGTCATTCAAACGAACTGTGAATTCAAACGAAGAAAAAATCTTCAATATCGTGGTTTGAATTCAAAATTATACATTTTTGCGAAATCTCACACATAGATACCGAAGAAAAATAATTGTTGCTGAAAATGTGGTTTGTATATTGAATTTATAGTACGTTTTGTGAATATTCACACGTTTTGATCATATATAATGCAACTCAAATAAAACAAATTGAGAGCAAATAAAAGAATAAAATTTGGTCAAAAAGGATTTTTAGTTTACTTCATATTTCTAGTTAAATACGATAACTCAGTTTGTGAATTAGTTCTGAAAATATTTACTCATTATATTGAAATATTTTCATCCTTAATCATTGATTTATTGTTAAGTTTTCTATAGTATTTGAAAAGTTTTCATGTTTTAAATTGTTGAAATAATTTGGTTATGATAGAGGTTACAGATAAAGCCGTTGTTTATGTGCTGGTTTGCGTAGCATTTTAATAGAGTTTTATTATAACTCATTTTTATTTTGTTATAAAATATTTATTTGAATATTAAATTATTTATTGGTTATGAAAGAGTCAAAATCCTTGATTATATTTATAATAATGAGTTCTATTATAGAGAACTATAGGAACCATTATATGCCTGATGGCATCCGATAGATGACTAACTGATAACTAACTTACATTATTTGTATAAACATAAGTTATAGTGTATTACATAACTTATACATTTATACAATTTTGTATGAATATTAAGTTATGAATATATAGTTAAGTTCTCAAAATAAATAAATTATTTTCAATAAATTTATACACTTGTCGATGATAAACTAATACGAAGGTTGGAAAGTCTATGCCCGGACAAAATTAATATAAAATCAACAAAAGCACATATCGTTTGAATCATGATTTTATTTTGTAGAGTGACCTTCATCCCAACATTCTGTCTCCTTCGGAAATAAGAAATCCAGATCATTCTTCGAGACCACTTCACGATACCCTATCGAGACATCGAATCCTTCACTTTCGATGCTAAATTTAGTTCTTGTGATATGATTTTTACATTTGAGAAGAGTCAGAGGTCTTACAGAGCGAATTGGGAATCATAGAATGGATGTATCGGAGTTCCCAAGCTTAATTTACCGAATTTTCTAATCGCAGCATGAGCCAGTGCGTTAACCTTATTGAGATGCATTCAAATTATTTTTTTCTTTGGATTTTTCTCAATCATTTTTTACTTTAAAACTCATTTTGTTCATTTGTACCATTTTTCTAATGTTTTCGATTCGGATTTCCCCAAAAAACATCGAATTTACATGCAGATTTTTGTTTAATTTAACTCATTTTTGTAGGGGTAGTAAAAGTATAGTCCCTTTTAAAACCCTTTTAGCTTTCACTCAAAAATTAAATGATTAATGTGAATTTTCAGTTTTGCATTTAATAGAGGAGGTTATAAGGATTAATTTGATATCAAATACGTATCGCTAGAGATTATAATTGCCGAGAAAAAAATCAGTCCGGACGTAGAGTTTCCAAGCCTCGTACAATTCTCTTCAATTGAGGGCACTCTTAGTTATTTTCAAAAAGTATCAATACATTTTTTGAACATTATGTAGACTAATTTTAAATAAATAAATTGATTAACTTAACTTTATTAGAAGTAAACACCCAAAATTTGAACCAAGGCCTCAGGCTGAAGAAGTCAACTTTATTAAATCTCAAACCAAAAGCTTTTACTCTATTATGAACCAATTTCCTGAGTTTATTTGTCGGAAAACTACTCCTTATGTTTTCTCTTTGATTCTCGAATTTCGAATTCGGAAAAATCTAATTGAATCTTCAGGCTATTTTTACGAAAAAATTGACTCAAATAATCGAAGAGCTCTAACAGTATCTATAAATTAACACATATTTTATCGAATATTTACGAGTTTGACTACTTTTATGAGGATTTCAAAAATTTTCTTCATAAAGTTAGTTCAAAAGGATTATATGTATCCCAATCTAAATCTCTTATTCACTCTAAATATAGCAATCAAATGAAACTCAAGAAGAATTTGCGAAAACAAATTAAAATGGGAACTCTAGATAACTAAAAATTGAGTCTAATCTGAAATCGATTTGGCATCACATGTTTAAATCATATTATATCTTATAAAATGTTATTTGAATACTACGAATCTGAAGGCATAATAAATATAATAGATAGATATTAGTAGATAAGTTTTCCTAAATAGTGTTGCTATCATTTTTGAAAGAATACTGTATTGAACAATCCAAAAACTAACTCACTATGATGAGATCGATAAGTTGAAAAGATGTGAAACATAGTTTTGGTACTTACTATCATTCGATCGAATCTAAACTGACATTTTTGTCATTTCAACTGAACTTGAATTTTTTTAAAAATGTTTCTCATAAACACTTGAAAAACTTTATTGCAGATTTTTGTTGCTGTAAATTTGAAGTCAAATATTTAAATAAGTCTTGTTTTCCATTCATGTTTTCACTTCTAATTTACCACTTGATGAAATTTCCACATGCTAAAACATAATGGCATAGCGTCTAAAAATTTACTGTAAATGTCACTTTTCCATCAAAATATTTTATTGCTTTTTATAGTTGACTTCACATAAGTTTCAGTTCTACATATCTGAGATCTGATTTGTGTCAATATTAACAAGAGTACAGATAGGGGAAAAAGTCCGTTCTTTTGAACAGAATAGTAATTTTGATAAAACTTAATCTTTTTGAAAAATCTTTATCAAAATTTGAATCAAATGAAAACTTATTACTAATGAGTTTTCAACATATTGATAGTCTTTGTTTATGTGTTATAAAAGCATGTTTTTTTTAAATCAATTGAGTAAATGAATAAATCAATGATTATTTTCAGTGAATTTAAATTTATAAAATGAATTGTTTCGCAAATATATTCCCTATAAAAAGTATTATTTAAACTAAAGATAGATTTATTCATTTAATTTATTCAATTTATTTAATTGATTCGAATTGCTTTTATATCACATAAACAAAGACTATCAATACATTAAATACTTATTAGTAATAAGTTTTCATTTGATTAAAATTTTGATAAAGACTTTTCAAAAAGATTATAAGTCTTATCAAAATTACTATTCAGTTGAGAAGAACGGATTATATCCCCTATCTGTACAATACTATGGGTTTTATACTAGTGTTTTGGTGAAAACAAGATATGTTTCAAATTAAGTTTTGAACATTTTCCCCCCAGGCTTTGCCAAGAAGGTATAGGGGATTATGTTCAATGAGTAAAGATCTGATTTTCTCAAACTCTCTTAGTATTTGAACGATAACTTTTTTGGACTTGGGTTCAAAAAAAATATTTATGAAAAATTATCGAAAATTTGTTTTTAGGGTGTGCTGAATAAAAACGCCATTAATTTAGTTTAAATTATTCAATAAGAAGAAAAATTGAAAATTTGAATTTGCTGTGACTCGAATCAGATTTTATACAAGAAAACTAGCTTTGAATAAGAAGTATGAAATGAATGAAACATGAAATTAATGATGAATTTTCTTAGTTTTCTCAGCCATGAATATTAACAGGTTTTGGTGACAGAGTTAGTTAATAAATTGATTTTATATGATGATAAAATGAAAAATGAAAAATTAATCATTGCATGAAAAATATGCGAGCATTTGAGACATCAAAATTCATATACAAATCACTCAATCGTTTGGGATTTAAAATAAAATTTTTCAGTCGCGCGCCTCTAGAAGAATCCGTTCAAATGGAAATAAATTTCTCGAAATTTAAATTGCAAAATATAATTATATACGAAATAAAATTTTTCCGAAAACATAAAAACCTGGAACAGCATCAATGTTTTCATAAAACTTTTCTGAATTTCATACAGTAAAGGCGATATGAGTTTCGAACTTTGCTTAAGTTGATCAATGAAGGATTCATGAATGATAAAAATGAATTAAAGATAAATTGTTTTAATGAAAGCTTATTAGAAAAAGACACAGATTTCGTTTGATTCAATTCGATCCTAAATTATATGAGTTAAGCACGAGAGGAATTTTCTGTAGGATTAATACTGCATAAGTATTCTATTTGACTAATCAATAAAGTGAAAATATTCACAACTCAATGACCCATTTCATATGATTTCATTAACTTAATTGTCTAATTTGATAATTGAAAATTTCTGAGTTATTTCAAATTTAGAAAAACGTGATCAATTATTTGGCAATTTTATAAACAGGGCTTTGAAGTGTAACCGAGATAATGTCTGAAAGATGAAGTAATGTCAACTTTAAACCCTTTTTTAAAAAAAAGACCTATTTTAGCACAATATTTGGATCTAGTTTCTTAGTTATTTTATAAATTCTCTGACTCAATATTCAATTTTTTGATTGATATGCAATTTAGATGTTTTTAAAGTTATATGTAAAATATAAAGTTGATTAGGTTGAAATTTTTTCAAAAAATCGTATGAGCCTTTTAACTCAAAAAGTACTCTTTCGAAGCCTCAAAATATAAAAAAGGCTTATAAGAAATTTTAACTGTAAAACAAAATATGAGTAACAATCGAGTAATAGGTTCTCCTATTGTCAGATTTGTATTTGATAAACATTTATCAATGAAAATGATAAACATTTTGCCTCTTAATAAGAAATAGTATTAATGTATTTGCATTAATAAGACTTATCAAAATATAAACTTTGTTTTTCTTATTATTGAACTGAAGTTCAAACTAATATTGAACTTTTTCAATTGGGTTTTTAGTAGATAAAAGTTTTATGACTAACGCAAAGGGTCTATCTATTATTTTTGAGCCCTTCTATTATGTGATGCCTTTAAAAGAGTACTTTTTGAGCTAAAAGGCGCATATGGTTTCAGTTATAAAAAGAGTCTACTCCAGGAGACCAAAAGAGTAACATCTTTTAGAATATTTGGTTTCATTATTTTTTATTTTTCAAATTTATGTAAATATCTATTTACTTTTAAAAATCTATTTTAAAAATGTTTTTATAATAAAATTCAAAAACCCCACAATCACATGCTTAGGATTTAAATTTTAAAACATAAATTCAATTTTCACTCAACAACTACTTTTAGTTGAGCAGGTTTGATTTAGAATACATTTTTAACATTTCACTTATTTACATAATAAAGACTTAGTAAATTCTCTCACCTCTAACTTATGTAAAGCCCATAAAATCAATTCTATATACAGAAAGTCGTAGTTTTCTAAATAAAATACTGGTTGATTGTAAATGAGGTCAGAATGAAATAATAAATATTCATGAAATATTTCAACAATCAATCAAATGAAAATATATTTTTTATGCATAAAAATAGAAGAAAAAAGATCATAAATTTTTGTTTAAACATGTGGAAATTCTAACCCAATGGTTATTTTCTCGTAACTAAGTATGACTTTATTTTAATGGCCTGTACTTTCTATCGATCATGATTTATGGGAAATGTGGAACTGAAAATACTCTGTAAAACTCATTCTTTCGGTTTTGAAGAAACTTTTGGCTAAAAACAACTCGTATTCGTAACCATCACTTTTTGAATACGGTTATTCATTGAGTAAATATTGTCATTAAGAAAGACAGTACAATATTATTTAATTTTTATTAATAAAAAAACAACCGAAAATGAAATTTTCATTTTTTCGTCATGAGATTTGCTAATATTTTTAATTACAAAGAATATTTTGAATATAATCAAAGGTTTCCACCAAATGCTTTATTTTGTTCGAAACTATTTTATCAAAAGCTAAAATGTTTAACAAAAAATCGTTTAAAAATAATTTGCATTTAAGATTTTTATAGTGATTCAACAATTCAAAAGAACTCACATTTGCTTAAAACAATGCGTTAATCTTTGGAAAGAATTGCACACAAATAAAGTATTTGTTCTCAATGAAGACAATAAAATAATCTGTTTATTCAAATGTTTAATTATAATGATTGCAATTCAACAAAACGAAAATGTCTTCTGTATCAAAAGAATGTTTGAATGCTTTCTCGATTCAGAAAAGAAGTCATTTAAAACTAATTTATTGCTTTGATTCGAGAAAATAAATTTTAATTTACTTCTCTTGTAAAGACTCTTCAATTAAGTTTTTAACTTTGTTTTCTTTTTAAGAAAAATAAGTTTAAAATACAAAAGTTTATATTTTTATCAATAAAAAGAAAACAATAAAAATTTGAAATAAATCGTAAAAATATCAGTAGAATAACGAAACTTGTAATTGAATTGAAAGGCAACTGATTCATAAAATATAATGACCACAACTTAATGGTCACTCTTTATTGTGCATTCAATCAGATCCTGCGCTGAATCACAAACAGCTTAAACTATAACTATAATAAAATAAATCTTTTGAAGAATTACAAGCATTTAGAACACAACTTACAACTCATATAAATTAATTTTTTGACTCATTCGATAAAACTTTGCCGAATACGGTAAAAGTAATTTATATGAAAGGACATCACTTCATAAGTAGACTTACTGTATGCATAAATTCTGTTTTGAACAAAGAGCAGATTCAGTCGATTTATTATGACATTCAAAATGAAACATTTATTTATTTTTGTAAAATTTTAACATTTTATTTATGGCTAACTCAAAAATAATGCAATTATTTCGATTCAAAGATTAATGTAATAACGATTGTTTTTGTTTATTTAAGTTTTATATTAATGGTCTCTTTATTGCAGATTATTTGAGGCATTAAAAGATGGCTTTTATTTTGAGTCATAAATTGATCGCTCAGTTTATGTTCATTATTCAGAAAGCAATAACGACACACTTTATTACTTACTCAAATATCTTAATTGTCTGAAAATAATTGGTTTTTTAGCAAACATTACGATTATATTATATACAATTGAGGCAAATTTAATGAATGAAAGAGTACAAAATTAATCATAATTATATATCATCTAAATTGAATAAAAACAATATTTACAAATAATTAATTTCAAAAACTGCATTTGCTTCGTGTATTCATCTATGGAAGTGACCAATAATTTATCGCGGAGGACATCACGTTTTGTTTTTTATACCAAATACAATCGAATATAATTTAATTATATTCAAGTTTTAGCGATTCTTTTTATATATGTTTCAAATCAAATTGTCAAAAATATTCATTTTATATTAAATTGCCATTTATTCTATAAATTGTTGTAAATCCTGAGAAGACTTTAAGTTTTTAGGATAAGATTCTATTGAATGGCTTAGTTTTTTTAGTTTAATAAAAGAGAATAACTTATTGCTCACTTCGTGAAAATTAGATTTACAAAAATTTATGCATTTTTAGATTCAATTTCGAGTGTTTTCTCATCTCGGAAAAAATCAAAGTTTTATTTCCTTCAAACAAATATTGATCAAAATAATTGTTTTATATCTACACGAAAGTAGAACTTTCGATGCGAATAACGTATGAGTTCGTCAAACCAAAAATAGATAATTTCGTGGGATTTTCATTTATTTCAAGTGTTTCTTGAAATTAAAACTTTAGTACTGTACTTAAAGTCTCTTTTAGTACTATTGATATTTCTCTATAAAACTTGATAGTATTCTCAGTACTTTTGTTACATTTTCACCTGACTTTTGAAGTGTTGTTAACGAAGACAAAATACACTGCAATTCAATAATAGACTGCAAAACATTTTCTATGAAGTTTTTCCAAGTGTATGTGATGTGGAAGAAAAATATCACCCATCAAAACTTTCTAACTTATTAACTTCAATTTTTTGAAAGTAAAGAGATGTTCGCCAAATTTACTTGAGTCACTTTTTTCAAGCCAAGCTTAAAAAGTAGCTTAAAAATAAAACTCTAATGTTTGCTAATGAGAATATGTGGATCGGATTGATAAAAGTTATTAAATACGATCCTTTTTCTGTTCAACATCAAAAATCCGATTTATTTGGATTGAATTTCAACAACTGTGACCTATATTAACAGTCTAATAAACAATTTGTTTGTAAATTTTCACTAAATAAAATTAATTGCGCAAATGCGCGGATCCCTCAGTTCAATGCAATCCACTTTCCATTTTGATTAAGTGGGATCGGATTGAAAATAGGGATTCAATCAGTCTTTCCAATAAGATTGATTTTAAGCACTTTTTCAATCTTGAATCGCGTTCGAAAGTGGGTTCAAATCAGGATTGCATTGAAAGTGGAGGTTAAAGAACGGCGAACAAGTTTTTTGTCTTTTAAAGAATCTTCTATTAAGAAAGCTAACAATATTTCTATAGGAATATAAGGAAGTATCCTTTCAGGCGTATAAACTGTTTGTATTATTTTTGTATTATTTTGTATTATTTTTGTATTTTCTTTACTGGAAAACGTTTTATCAAAACAAACAAGAAATCATGAAAACAATTTTATCATCTATTAAAAACTTGAAATAAACTAAACCGAACTTTTATATTTAGTTAAGGATCATAAACAAATGAATATTCATAGGAAAAGAAAAAGTATTTTGATTGAAAGCATAAGTTTCATTTGAATTAGGTTTTAAACTTGAACATTAAAAAGATAGCCTATATTCAAGCTTTTAGAGAGACATTGAGAGAGTTCTCTTGAGCTGGGTTTGGAAATGTTATGTTAGCATTACTATCAAATTGATATCCGTTAGAACTTTGCAACTCATTGGGGATTGCACTGAAGTGATTCAATGAACTTCTCAATGAATGCGTAAAAAAATTTCAATTCATAGGTTAGGTTTGCTTAAAATTATGACTTTTAAAGTTTTTAAAGTTCAATATAACACGTTTCTCTTTGAATGAGATTTTAATCACTTGTTAGCATTCAAAATATATGTCTCGGCCCTCTCATCACATCCTTACTCATCGATGGATCTGAAGAGATTGACGCATAACACTTACTCTTCAGCTGTACAGTCGAATTCAAAAAAGCGTTGAATTGATCGCTTACTAATATCATATCAGATATGAGTTTATTTCGAACTGT